>NW_027018793.1:129393-166255 GCF_013076305.1 Rhopilema esculentum
AAGAAATAGCCGGAAAAATTATCCAGGAAAGTAGAAGTCATTCTTTATGAGCTTTATGATAACCTTTGTGGGCACTTAAATCATGATCATCTGACACGGAAACAATACATATATATTGTCATGCATCAATTCAACATCAATCTTGCCCAGAAACATTCTTCTGACTCTACAAGCGTTCACTGCTGGGTTAGAGAATTGCAGGATGACTAAAACTGCATTTTATGCTACAAACCACAAGGCGAAGCAAAATATGGCCTACCAACCAACGACTTCTTGCTAGGTATACAGACAGAGTTTCAAAAAGATACCAAGTGCAAATATGCTTCAAAGCTGGTTTGTATTGATTCCACCCACAGTACCACAGGGTATGATTTTTTGTTAGTGACAGTTGTGGTGAAAGATGATTTTTGGAAAGGGAGTGCGGGTTGCATGGCTTATAGCAAATAAGGAGGTTGATTGTTCACTGGATCCATTTTTTGCTTTCCTAAAAAAGCAGTCAGAAATAGACATTATGAGTGATGATGCCGAATCTTTTTATAACTCTTGCTGCAGAAATTTCTAGTGCCAAATAGGCAGCTTATTTGTTCTTGGCATGTGGATAAAATCCTTCGTACAATTATAATGCAGAAAATAACAAATCCTGAAGATCAAATAACAGTCTACAAATACGTAAAGGTTTTGAAGGAAAGGAGTTTAAAACTATGTTACAAGAAATGTGCAGTTTTCTTGAATACAGTTACCCTTTATTTTATTTCAAAAAGGAGTTTTTGCAAAGAATGCACAAATGGGCTTAATGCTATCAGACATCAACAGAAGCCAATACCATTATGTCATTGGAAATTTTCACAGAGTCTTGAAAACAATTTATTTCCATAGGAAAAGAAACAAGAGGGTTGATCACCTACTTTGTGTACTCTCGACAATTGCCAGAGACAAAGCTCATGAGGCATGGGAAAAGCTTGAGAAAGGAAACCCTTCCAGCAAAATTAGGGATATGGACAAACGCCATAAGACTTCTTTAGAACTTGCCTTGGACGTTTCTAATGCCAATGCCACACAATGGTTTTTTCCATCTACTGCAAAAGAAAACAAATTGAAGAAAACAAATTGAAGAAAACAAACGGTTATACAAAATGACTATCATTGTGATTGCAAAATGGAATGCAGCAGTTGCAAAGTATGTGTTCATCAATGCTCTTGTTCCTGTGCAGATTATGCAATCCATTCAGTGCCTTGCAAACACATACATGCCATACATTCAATTTTTTTTCGAAAATGATAAGCAGGGTGTTCAAATGATAAGCACTGGTCTTCCACTAGCAACTGCCACGAGGCATGCTCAAGATCGCCTCAAATGGGCTGCCATTGTGAGAGGTGCCAAGGGCCACTAGGCCTACGCCTTTGATGATGATGATGATGTGTTCAAAACTATAGAGCAGAAGAAAATGAAGATTTGACTGGAAAACGACAATATTTTCAACATCAGTTAAACAAAACAGTTAGAATAACAGATTTGGCTTTTATCAAAAAGTCTATTCAAAGAAAAATGGTTATTTTGTCCAACAAAATGGAAATTTGTTCTGTTCCAGACGCCCTAGAAGCTGCACATGAGCATCTATTGCTGTCCTGGATAGAATTTCAAGTCTGAACTCTAACCAACAAAGTTTGCAACAGGCAGAGGTGTTCCCTCATAATAAACATTTTGAAAAGCAGAGAAAATTTTATAGCACAAAACAGAAGGCAACAAAAAAGAAAAGGAATATAAACGAAGCCAAGAATTGAGAATACTGATAATGTGAAGGAAAATTTAAAGCAACAAGAGGTACGTTTGTGTGGGATTTTTTTCTGTGAAATAGAATGAATGAAGAAATGGTAGACTGGGTGGAGCGTTCTAGTTGTGAAGTATGGATACACTGCGCCTTTGACAAACAAAATGTGAACTTAGAATAATATTGCTGCCCACTCTGCAAATAGGGAATCCAAATAGAAATTTGTTTTTCAGGTATGCTATGGATTTGGTCGCTTTTTTCTAAGTAATTTTTTTCTTGTAAAGTTAAACTTTTACCAGCAATAATGGTGTGCAACAACAACATAAAGGTGCACACTTCACAATCATGATAGAGAAGTCAGAGGCCTCTCTAGCTTCTGATGATTTACACTCCCCTGATCTACATATGTTATACAAAAGTATTACACCAACCTAATCCAAAATGGTTGCAACGTTGAACAGCTTTTCACAAGGCAAAATTTCAAGATATTGTTAAAGGCTACCATTTTTAAATTGGAGTGGTGGTTTTGGCGGGAAAATTACCAAAAATGTTCTGATGCCATTTCAGAAACCTTTAAATAGCAAAATATGGCTTAATTTTTTCAAAAAATTGAAAAAGTAAACAATGGGAAAAGTTAGAGAATTGACGTATGAAGAAAGAGTTGGTGTTTGTTTTGTATGTCAAAGTAGGCTATCTTTTCGTGAAGTAGGCAAAAGAATTGGCTGCAGCCACACTACGGTGTTCAGAATTTATAAAAAAAAATTATTTCTACAGGCTCAGTGAAGAGGTGTGCAAGGACAGGTCGCCTAAAAGAAATGACGAAAGAAGAGAATGCGTAATTTGTCGAGGAGCAAGGTGGCATAGGTTTTGTAACTAATCCTTCTATAGTGTTAGTGAAGAAAATTTTGCACAAATACAATATTCACAGCCACGAAAGATAGCACAAAACTTTCGTATCTGCAAGAAATTGTAAGTATCGCTTGCAGTAGGCTGATGCTTTGAGCAAGTGGACAGTGAGTCAATAGGACGACATAATATTCAGCGATGAATGCCGTTTTAGTTTGCAAAATGACTCTAAAACATTTAGAGTTTGGCGAACAACAGCAGTCTGAAAATCCCGAATTTTTTCAGCCAAGTTTTAAAAATGCTCTGTCAGGGATGTTCTGGGGGTGTGTTGGGCCCAACAGTGTCGGAAAACTGGTCGTTTGTAATGGCAATATCAATGGCAAAAAATATGTTTCTCTTCTCAAAAAGAACCTTCCAGACCCCGTTAAAATGATTAATGGTTGCAAAGCGAGACCTTGCATATTCCAGCAGGACAATGCTCTGCCCCACACTGCCAAAACAACCAAAAAGTTCTTTCCTTTGCATGATATTAATATCCTTCCCTGGCCTGCTCAAAGTTCTGACTTAAACATCATCGAAAATGTGAGGAGGCTTATGAAAATTAATCTCAATTCAGATGAAAGAGGTGGTCCGAAGACCAAAGATGAATTGATCAATCGAGTTCAGCTAATATGGAATCAACTTTCGCGAGGATACCTCTCCAAATTTTACGCCTCTATTCCTAGAAGACTCGCAGCAATAAAAACAATGCTTGGTTACTCAACAAAATATTAAAAAAAGACCTTTAAACAATAAGTTACGAAGTTAATAAACGAGTGTTATTGTTGTTTTCAAATAATATTCAATTTTGATTGATAGAACTTTCATTTCCGTTAGGAATGTGATTCCCTGCATTAACCCTAGCTCATTTGCATAATACTGTTTCCGGTACCCAGACTACCATGGCCATTTTGGAATAGGATGGTGCAATAATTTTGTGAGAAGACATATTATATTTGGTTGAAGGTGGTTTTCTCATTAATAATGATGATCTCATAAAGGAAATCGATGAGGTACCTGGAGATGAAGAAATTGCTTTTGGTTTTAAATGTAACGTCTGAGAAATGACCTGTAGATCTCGCCATGAACTAACCAGGCTTTTCAATTCAAAGCACAGAAAAGTATATGGTCGTCACACTGGTATGGCGTCAGGCTCTGCAGAAATTATGCCATCATCTTTACCCTTCCCTTTCTTTTCTTCAACTGATGAAATCAGTTGCCAAAAGTTTCATCCTCTTCAATTAAAAGCCATAGTTTTCAGGTGTGCAGTAAAAGTTACACTCCATCTTTCCGCCAAAAATTTGCATTCACTTTTACAAATGAATTACAATTATAATTATGCTATAGAACTATGGTCTAACTAACGTCCTCTCTTAAAACAAAACTAATTTGCAAAGGCATAGTTACTATAGTCAATTTGCAAAGACTATTACAAGAGTCCTCTGTCTTATCTTATTATAATGAAACCTGTTTCGATGTCATTCTTCAAATTGATAAAGATGTTTGCATGGATCTACTGGAGCACATGCTAACACTGTTTATAAGAGTCAGAACTTTTACATCTCTAAGAAATACCATCTCTATAAAGTTAAGTAGGGGAATAGTCTACTACAAACAGTAGATGCGTACTGATTCAAAAGCTAAATGATGCACAGAAGTATTTAATCAGTGGTTACTTTGGTTGTTATTGCTTTCTGATATCCCTACATGCAGCCAAAAGCCCTGTTTCCAGCACACTCCCATTTATTTGCTCCCCTCACATTTATTCCAATCCCACAAATTCCATGCTATGCTTTTTTGCTAATTCCATGACTTCTTGCTAAACTGACTAATTATGCCAACTAAATTCTCTATTTTCTAGATTCTAAATTCCAGGATTCTAAAGTTTCCAGTTCCACTCCAATTCCTACCCACAATAATTCCAAACCCTCCCACATATTCAACCCCACCTTGTTCACTACACCCTTTTCATTAAATGTTTCACAGTAAGGTAGAAAGCAAAGGGTCACGGATGCTAAGCAGTATGCGCATCTCCATATAAACCCCAAAAAACATGTTGTAACAGTTGCCATGATCTGAATTTATAACTGTTTCCAAAACCTGCAGTTGAGATTATCATGACAAAATATAACTAATTATTGTTAAACTAACTTTTTAATAAGAAAAGTAGTAAAATATGTTAAGATAATTATTCGTTTTCGTAATGTTAATTTCGTCAGCAATGAATAATATATAATGAATAACATATCAACTGATGAATTATTTATGTTTCTTCCTTTTTGGGATTGGCTGGGTATCATTGGGATCATATTTTCTCAGATTTCCATCTACATTTCTAGCAATTGGGCGAATGGCAAGGCATATTTTTACATATGTACTGCTGGGTTATTGCCCTCTTTTTGTCCCACCACTAAGGAAAAATTGCCCCACCAGTAATTTAAGTAAGGCGGCATGACAGTGTGGTATTAGGAATGTCTGGTTTGTTGGACCAGCTTGAAAGATACTTGTTTTCACCAACAGGCCAGCCATTGTGTACTTATGGTGACCCTGCATATCCTCAAAGAAGGCATCTTCAGTGCCCGTTTGAGAGGAGAGTTGTGCTGTCCATGAGCCAGGTCAGCATTATATTTCAACAGCGAACCAACTACCCTTTAATGGGGAATAAAAACTGCAATGATTCAATGAAAAACGGCTTTTTTAAAAGGCAGCAAATTTGCCAAACTTAGCTTTTACCAAATAACACAAAAAGTTAACAAACTCTATCAAAAACTCTAATCGAAAAATTCTATCGGAAAAATCAGTTTTTTCAATGCACTGATTTTCCAAATACAAGAACTGAAGGTTTACAATGTTTAAGCCACTGTGGGATAATTTTTTGATATATTGAAGGAGGGTCAATAAAAATGGGGCCTTTTAGAATATACTGCTTGGAGTTTTACACACTGGTCAAAGGTATTTAGAAGGTCAAAGGTCATGTGGTTCCAGGACTCCTTGAGGCAATTTCAAATGAAAATTAAGCCTTTCATATATATAATTAATAAATGAACTAGTAGAAAACACTGGTCAACAAACAGAAACATACAAATCTTGATGTCAATGCAGTGAATGGAAAATAAAATATTATATTTCTAATGTTTTGAAACATTGATAAATGGGGGCTAATTTTGTCTGCACTCAAAAAAAGTATATTAGTGAAAAACGCCTTAATGAGAAAGGGGCTCAATGCAAAATTTATGGTCAGGCAATATTTTTGAAGTACACTTAGTGAGCAAAAGTATTCCACAGGTTTGACAATTCAGTAATGGCGACCGCGTTGTCAACAACAAAGCGATCGAAATTCAAACCACTTTTGTGAAGCCATTAGGGGTCTTTTTATGGTCAAATTCTAATCAAACCAAATTTCAAACCATTGACAACACTTTTAATTTAGAAATTGAAAAAAGTTACTTTTTAAAAAATAAAAATTTTTTAACTTTATTGGACAGTCTCCCAGCTTTGAAGCCTTTGTGAGACTTGCTAAAACTTTATCAAAAAGTTTAATTACAGGTACTGTTAATCGCGACATGACAAGTTCAGAAAAACATTTGCAAGATCACATTTAGATCATAAACGAAGATCATAAACGGCCATGTATTTGGTGGAAAGTGGCATGTTTTAAGCCATTTTATCAAGCCTTCTCTTTTACAGCTATTGAGGCACTTTAGTGAACCTGTTTATCACGGGAATTTTGGTATTTTCATTTAATGAGAGGGCAAAATGTTGTTTTACGCAATTTGCAGCATTATTTGTTCCCATTACAAAATGGAAAAGATGGACTTCACGATTTGTGACACATTTTATTGATTGAATTTTGCTGCAATATATCACGAAACGGCCGCTGCGATTAGGCCCATTATGGCTCCAAAAATTTCCGACCAAAACATTTAGCAGATTATCCGACAAAAGTGAGGAAAATGAGCAGTTCTAGACATCAAAGCATAAAGTAAGTACCCCGAGTTCATTGTAACAAGATATCGCAAATTAGTGCAAAGATGAACTTTTTTATTGCAAATGTTTCACAGGTACTTCAATCATCATAGGTCAATTTTTGTGTTTTTGCAACATGTCAATATTGTTTAGAAATAGGCAAAAATCAAGAATATTCATGCATTTACTATTTTCACCACCAAACCTTGATAAATTTTCCAACATATTCCAGTTAAAAAGTAATCTTACAACTTTTATGAAACTTACTATGGCCTTTTGAATTATGGTTTGCTAAACTTTTTTGCTGCGGTGCGGCCATTTTTGTCTCAGCCTGTGCAATACTTTTGCTCACCAAGTGTAATTGAAGAATTTAGAAACCCAGCGTAATTGCTTCTACAAACTTCTTCTATTTTATTCACAAAATTATTGCCTTTTTACTATTATGTCTATTTTGCTTTTTGTTCATTAAGTCTTTGAAAAATTGTCTGCTGATTTTCTAAAAATAAATTCATTGTTTCTAGTATAAGTTTATCCCTTTCCTCTTGTTGTCTCATCAGTAACTGCAACTCTTTCTCTCTGAGCATTTGTTCCTGTGTTTTCAAATCTAAGAAGTCTTTCTTTTCTTCCAGTGCCAACTGCCTTTCCTTTAATTCATATTCACTCTTTCCCTCAATTTCCTCTCTCATTTTTTTGCCCTGAAAATAATCAACCAATTCATAACCTGATTTCTTTCTCTTCTTTCCATTTTCTTTTCCTTCCCTTTCCTTTGTCTGTGAAAGCCTCTCCATGGACTGCTTCCTTACACTCCCAGCTGTTTCTAACTCTTTCTCAACTTGTTTCTTTCTTTTATCTTGAGCTTCTATCATTTCTTGTTCAGCTGCCTCTGAAAATTCTGAAAATGCTGCAACTGTCTCTAAGGCTTCATCAAGCTCTGTTATTTCAGGACTGATGCCACTGGCTCTGTGCTCCTCTCTTGTCTTTTTCAAAGGCCTTCTCAAGCTTCGTATATCTCTCCCTGACGCCCCTCTTGTCTACACAAAACCTTAGCTCCTTAACTACATTAAGAGACTCGGCAAATTTATCCCAAGCACATGAAGCAAGCAAATTTATGACAATGTTTTGGGAATGGCCTTTATGAAGGTACATTATATAAAATTCTGATAACAGTTGTAAAAACAGGCAAAGATGAAGCATAAAAGGGGTTCAAAGTACATTTTAGGGGGCTTATCATGTACAACTATTATGTAACAGAATCGCAAGGAAGTGTTACCAATCCATGGTAGTTTCAAATAAACTGGGCACTTTTGCGGACCAAACTTTTGAACAGCCGAAAAAACGAAAAAGCCGCCATTGTGTAGACAAAAGGAGTTCGTTTTCTCTCTTGGACTCCATTGGTAATTTTTCTTTAGGCTCGCGGCACTGATTGGTCAACTATACCGGTCTTGTGCTTGCGTTTTTCTGATTGGCCTATTTCGATCCACAACTGGGTATATACTTTTCCATCTTGTTTTTTCGGAACCTATTCTGACGTTTTATGCTCTGAGGAGTGTCAGACAAAAAAGCTTTTAGTATGTTGTAAAATGTTTGCTTTTTTCAAAGCCATTTTCAAATTCTGTACCGCAAAAAAATTGTTCACATTTTTCAAGCATATGTACACTAAACAGGAGATTGAGGATCTCAACCAACTGGTGAAGTTAAGAGGTAAGCTGAGGATGGCCAGGTTCTCTTTATCATTTCTCAATTTATGTTTGACTAACCGAGTTGTGCCAAAATTTATCACCGCTCGTATTTCCAAGTCTGGATTTAGACAAAGTCCAACCATTGAGCGCGTTTTTCTCCAAGATGAGATTCAGAAAAGAAAAACCAATGTTTTGAACTTAAAATGCCTGTATACACGCCAATTGTCTAAAACGCGTCCATTTCTTTCATTCCTTGACAATTTTCGAATTTGCCGCTACATTTCTGAAATTGACCAGCGGACACTAAAACATACCACGGAAAAACACAATAGGAATATTGGCTTGCTAGTAAGGAAACGTTTCGGTGGCATGTTGAGCGACACCAAAAAACATATTTTTAATTTCTCGGATTATTCTCTCTCTGATACTGAAACATTTGTCTTAGGTAATGGACTTGAATTTTGTATCCCACCCCTAACAATCAACAGAGAGGAACTCTTTGCTGAATTCGAAATTTTACACGCTCAAATTGCCAAGCACGAGATTTCTAACCTTTGGTCGAAAAGTCTAACACTGGATTTCTTACCAGTGTATATCGCAAGCCTACTTTTACCGGTCAGTACATACGCTGGAATTCATTTTGCCCAAAACAACGCAAAGTCAACCTTGTCAAAACATTAGTACATAGGGCACTTATGATCTGCTCGAAATCTAAACTGCACGCTGAACTGGAAAAACTCAAAACGATCTTCTTGGACAACGGCTATCCTGAAGACATCATTTTATCTTATACTAAGGAGAAGATCGCAAGTTTTTCGGCTGTTCAAAAGTTTGGTCCGCAAAAGTGCCCAGTTTATTTGAAACTACCATGGATTGGTAACACTTCCTTGCGATTCGAGAGTCAGATTAGGCAAGCCATAACCAATTGTTTCTTTGCTGTCAATCCTCGGATTGTCTACAGCACTAGGAGAGCCCTTCCATCCATTCAAAAGGATTGCGTCCCTACCAACCAAAAAAGTTCCGTCATTTATGAATTTACGTGCCAGTGTGATTCTGGCTACGTAGGGCGCACAACCCAAAGATTGGGGGATAGGATAAAACAGCATGTTCCTTCCAACATACGAAACAAAACTGCCCCTCAAAGAGAACAGCCTCCTCGATCTTGTAGGTCTAGAAACACTGTTAAAACAAGTGATTCTGCCATTGGTCAACATCTTTTAGACAACCCAGATTGTGCAAAACTCTATAATGACGACATGTTTCGGATAATTGGCAGAGCCCGGTCGTTCTTCCATCTAGCAGTTTTGGAGTCAATCTACATAAAAACGAAAAAGCCGCCATTGTGTAGACAAAAGGAGTTCGTTTTCTCTCTTGGAATCCATTGGTAATTTTTCTTTAGGCTCGCGGCACTGATTGGTCCACTATACCGGTCTTGTGCTTGCGTTTTTCTGATTGGCCTATTTCGATCCACAACTGGGTGTATACTTTTCCATCGTTTTTTTTCGGAACCTATTCTGACGTTTTATGCTCTGAGGAGTGTCAGACGAAAAAGCTTTTAGTATGTTGTAAAATGTTTGCTTTTTTCAAAGCCATTTTCAAATTCTGTACCGCAAAAAAATTGTTCATATTATGTAACACCTGAATCCCTTTATGTACCGCCCCTAATTCACCTTTTGTATAACCTCACACATTATGTAACACCTTCTGTACCGTATTATCTATTTATTGGAGGAATATTCCAGTATATCAACATCTCCTGAAGAGTGAGTTACTCACGAAACAGGCTTGTAGAGAAAAACCATGTAGTTTTACTTTCTTCAATCTATGATATATATTATTTATATATATATAATCACAAGGTAAATGCTGACAAGAGGAAAATTCTTTCCACACAGGTGCTGCCCAATTGTATCAAACCACTCTTGGTCGCAATCAAACTCCAGTTTGCTGCTTCGAAAACCTCCGCTCATTCCACTGAGCCAAACTGCCCAATTAAATGAGTGAGGAATCTCCGAAGCCAACACTGGAGATTTCACCATAGCCAAGGCAGTCTTTGTTTCTTTTGTTTCGGCTTAAAGACTTTATCAGAGCCATTTGAACCATAGATATATAATCATAAGGCAAATGCTATATTTATATATATTTATTAACAAATTGATTAACGTTTCTCAATATGCTTCTTTAAAATTGTGTTTCTGAAGTTTCTGAAGAAGCATATTGCAAAACATTAATCAAGTTGTTTATTACAGATTATCACTTAATCATGCTTTTTGAGATATATAAATAGATGTTGTGTTGACCAAAATTGTTAAAGGTTGTAACCATATTAAACCAGCTTTCTACAGTAAAAGCTTTTGAATAAAAAGAACTAAGAACCATTATGGTAATTTCAAACTATGGTAGTGTCAATTAGCCATACTCACTTGGAATTTTGATAGATTATTTTTCCATCTAAGTGAATTGACAAATCCAAGGTATATATTATATATGCAGTAGTTGGTCTCAGACTCGATGATGACCAAAGACCAAGCTCTAAAAGCGTTACTGGTTTTGGACAACATTCACAGAATTGAATAGTGCAGTCATCTACTCTTTCTATATTTTTAAAAAATGTCGGGTATACATTGGAAAGTAATATTTTTATAAAATATGGAAAATGTAACTTTGGACTGGTAAGGTAAAATTATCATCGTTGTATGCTTTTTCAAATATAGGTATACCTTTGATATCAACCATTCAATATTTCTCTTGTATGTTGTATGGGAATTGCATAGATTATTTCCAAGAAGAGCATCAAAGGTACAGGGACTGGCCAGTTCTTCATTCCCTTGTCATGCAAACAAACTAGTATTAATGTTTATAGCAGAAAAAACCAAAGGGCAAACATAATGTCAGCAGAAACATCAAAATTTTCACATGGCCTCGCACTTTTTATGAAATTTTCCTAATTTGTCAAGATTACATATATAGCAAATTATATTTTATCATCATTGAGATAGCATTTCAAATTTTTATAACTATAAGCAAAATATTTGAATGACAACAAACAATAAGGATTTGGTTTGATTAAATTATCATCTTAACAGAGAATTGCTAAATGTCTGAAAATGAAAATACTGACATAATATTTGCTCTTTTGGATGAAAGAAAATACATTTAGATGTTACGAAAAGCAAGGGAACGGGGTCAGGTATATCATTGAGGATGGGTAGCTAGTTTTGCATAAAAATCGTCTCTGAGAGGGCATTAAACGCAATGAACAGAAACATTTATGAACATGTGCAAAAAGGTTGATAAAGTCACTTACGTTCCATCTCTCGGATTTGTGAAACTGCCTCAGTTTGTGATCTTTCTGGAGGCAAATCTCACAGACAATAGAGTGTTTACGATTCTGGAAGCGCCATCTGAAGACGCTCTTTGTAGGCACGTGACTTTGGTAGCAATTTACATGTTAATCTGCCATATTGGCAGTATCCAAAATTTGACCTCGAGCAAATGCGCGAAGATGAATGTTTGGTGGAATTTAGATTCGCCAAAAATGACATATACGGCCTAGTCAACACACTGCAAATCCCTGGGGTTATACGGTGTTACAATGGCTGGAAGGTGGATGCAGTTGAGGCTCTATGCATCTGTCTGAAAAGACTAGCATATCCGTGCAGATATTGCGATATGATCCCGAGATTTGGCAGGCCCATCCCGCAGCTGTGCACAATGTTTAACACTGTTGTGAACACTATTTACAACAACTTTGCACATCTTCTCAGGGACATCGATCAACCTTACCTATCCCCAGCAAATCTTAAATTGTATGCAGATGCCATCCATGCAAAGGGGGCAGCCCTGGAAAATTGCTGGGGTTTTATAGACGGCACTGTCAGGCCAATATGTTGACCAACTAGGAATCAAAGGGTCGTTTACAATGGGCACAAAAGAGTCCACGCATTGAAGTTTCAATCAGTTGTGGCTCCAAATGGCCTTATTGCGAATCTTTTTGGGCCCGTTGAAGGACGCAGGCATGACAGTGGTATGCTTCTATCCTGCCTACCCAAACAGGGTTCACCTGCAATGTCCTATCATAAGGAGGAGACCTTTAACAGAAGACGAACAAGCCTTTAATACCTCAATGAGTAGGGTTCGTGTTGCTGTTGAATGGGTTTTTGGGGACATTGCAAACTATTTTAAGTTTATAGATTTTAAGAAAAACCTTAAAATTGGAATGAGTGCTGTTGGGAAAATCTATGTAGTTTGTGCCCTTTCAAGAAATGCCCTGACATGTTTACATGGCTCCACAACATCAACCTTCTTCAATGTGAAACCTCCAAACATTGATGAATATTTTAGGTAAGGTTGATTTTTCAAATTCAATCAAGATTCTGGCAGAGGAGAGGAATCAATCACATCTTTGCATGACAACAGAAACGGTTTTTTTAAAAGCCACCAAATTTACCAAGACAAGACCCATACACACATGATACGCATTGAAAATCACATATGAGTAAAGCTTTTCAAATATTGAGAACATATAATGCAAAAAACATACTTCAACAAACCCAATTACAATCAACACAACAAAAATTAATTAGGTATAAACTTCCATATAATGAAAGAACATTATTAAGGTTAATAAGACCTAATAAGCACATAGAAGGGGTAAACTAAGTTTAAGCAGAATGTTAATTACCATAAAAATTTACAAAATTCCAAGGATTGGCTCAGGCCTATAATTTTCCAACAAGAAAACACACTTCATAGAATATCTCGAGAAGGGTTTAAAAGCTGAAATTAAGCAACAGAAACATAAATTGAAGGGGGCTTAAGCCCCAAACACTCCTATAATTACTGGTACTTCCTGTCTTGTTTATTTTAATCATTTTACCCAAAGTAGCCTCCCATCAAGGGGCTGGTTTACCAGGGAGCCTATTATACAAAAAAGTAAGTAAGTAAGGCCATCCACGTGTGTAATAAGGTTTCTTACAGGAATCCTTTAGTAGCACTTCAAGTTGCATAAGTTTGCTTACAGCTGGTAGATACCCCCTGTAATCTCGGAGTAATACCTTATGGTCTTTGGGTCCACCTAGTTGTTTTGGAAGTCAAATTTTATTGCAATATATTTGATTAGCTTTCTGATGTTGTATTTAGTATGCTTTAACTTTATCAGTATTAACGTATATAATCTTTGTTGTTGAGACATGAACAGTGAGCCATTGTTTCACTTATATATTTTGTGGTTATATTTCTAGTTATTCTTCACCGTCCAAGGCTAGGGTTAGCCATAGGGAATTCGTCCTTGCGCTTAGGATATTATTATCATTGTTTGTTTGTTTCTTTTTTTAAGGCTATCGGTCTCTGACCGTCACAGTGTAACATGTGATGGCTATCCAGCTAATTTTGATTCAATGAGGTATTTTGAGTGTGAGTTTGAAACCAATTTGAGTGATATTAAAGGTTCTTTTTCACACAAGGCCTATAACCATCCTTCGTTTTTCATCCCTGAGGCTTGCCACATGTTGAAACTTGCCCGTAATGCTCTAGCAGATCTCAAGGTATTTTGTCATGATGCAAAGCAGGAGATAAAATGAAAATTGGTAATAAACTCTCATAAGGCCATATGGAGTTTCAGGGACATAAAATGAATGTTAAGGTTGCAGCTCAAATCCTCAGTAGTTTGGTGGTGATGCTATGGAGTATCTTAAGAATAGTGGACATCCTGATTTTGTTAATGCAGAGGGAACCATTGGATTCATACGTGTAACTAACCAAGTCTTCGATTTATTGAATCTGAAAAATCCATTTGGCAATGGATTCAAAAAGCACTTTTTCTGCATGATGCTGCAAAGTGGAAAAAATAAGAAATAATTCCATCAACTATCTGATAGCACACACAGACAAATCAGGCATGCCACTTTTAAAACACAGGAGACACATAAACAAGCGTAAGAGACTTGGCATCCCTACTATTGAGCAAGCTATTTAATCATTTGAAATATATTCTAACATATAAACTCTCTCAAGACCAGTTGGAACTGTTATTTGCTTGTATTCGAGGGAGAAATGGCTTTCGCAATAATCCAAATGTGCAGCAATTAAAATCAAGTTTACAAAAATTATTTTAAGAAATTCCATAATTGGCTCAAAACATAGGAACCGCCTAACATTTCAAGTGCAGTTTGCTGGGTCCATTTGTTCACTCAAATAGACTAAAAGGAGAGCTCCACTCATGGCAGAAAACCCAATTTCTCAAGAAGATGACAAATATATACAAGACCTTACTGCAAGCCTCAAAGCATATGAATTGACCACACAGAAAAAGGCCGTTTTAGGATATATAGCTGGATATATAGTAAGGGAGCTATGTATAAAAGTTCAGTGTTTGTCCAACTTTCAATAAAGCACTTTATTTGAACCCCGAAGAAATGCCAGCAGTAACAGATCACTACTATTCAGATTGGGCCAGTCCTGTGTCACTTCATCTTATCAATTCCAAAAATCGCGGAAGTCTAGTTTTTCCACTTCAACAGGTTGTCAAAATCGTAAACATGTGTGAAAAGGTTTTTAGGGTTGCAGTCATGGGGGTTAATTCAAAAGAAAAATAAATTGCATCAAAAAAGATTTTAGAACTTTTGGTTCACCTTATTAACCAAGAACTTGCAAGAGTTTCCCAGCTTCTCAAGAAGATCATTGAAAAATATGTCACCTTCGTCTTGTAACTTATAAAAAGCAATATACAAAAGATGTTATACACAAAGACAAGATTGGTGTACGCCAGCAGTCAACAAATGTGGTTTTGTTCAAAAGTACCTAATTATCAAAGTCTGTGGCACCCGATGATAGCCCTGCTTTTGTGCAGTTAATAGACCGCTTTCAATGTTTTTGTTTGCAGTTAATAGACCGCTTTCAATGTTTTTGTTTGTGCTTGATGCGCGCGCACATCGAGAGGCAAAAGGCCATCGCCTTACACAGCTTCGCATGGTTAAACTTTGCTTTGCTTCGTGGTTCGCTGTGATTTTGTCGAAATGTCCAGTAGTTGTTGTGCAGTAAATTGCCAAAATAGGCACGATGGGAAGAAACCTTCGATATCCTTTTACAACATACCATCGAGGAAAACTCCGATAGAGATTAGACGTCGCAAGGAGTGGATTCGTGCCTTAAAAAGAGAGGATTGGAAAACGTGGACGGAAGAGCAAATTTCAAAACAAAAAGTCTGCTCTGAACATTTCATTTCAGGTATGCCTTGAATGCTTCTTCCTGATCGGAATATACAAAGCAACTTTTTGCATTCTGTGACGGATTTTAGGTTATAATCTGTCATTGTTGTCAAGTGGGCATTTAATTTTTTCAGTTTAATCATTTATGTACAAGAGTTTTCTCATTGTATCTGGTCCAGGTTGTCAGAAAATTAATTTCAATTCAAGGCAGTCCTATGAATTCCACTGTAGAATAATGATGCTTAGCTCATATTTCAGTGTTACTTTGTTCATAACATTTGAAAAATTATTTTAGGATTTAATGAATTGTTTAGCTTTTCCTAAAATAAACCAACAAATAAGCCTTCAAATTTTTAAAAGGTAAGAAGTCTGAAGATCCTGATGATGTGGATTGGGTGCCAACAAAGTTCAATTTCAATGTGGAGAAAGCTCTGAAAGATGCCTCTAAAAGAAAAATGTATAGGGATCGCTATGAAATGATAAAGACCAAAAGATATAAGCGTCTGACAACAAGTTCCAGCACGGATAGAGAAGATGAACTAGAAAATCTTGCCACTAGCACAGACAGTGTAATAATGGAAGATGATGGCATTACATTAACAGATTACACAGAAACAGAAGCAAAAATAAAAAAACTTGAAGAGGAGTTAAAGGAAAAAAGTGACAAAATCTTGCAATTGCAAAAAGAAAATGAAGGATTAAAGAAAAAAGCTCAAAACTTTGGATTCAATAAAATCAGTTCTGATGATAACTTAGTGAAATTTTTTACAGGTTTACCATCAAGAGATACTTTCTTGTGGGTAAGCTCACTTGTAAAAGACAAAGCTAGATCTTATCATTCTAGTATGTCTGTTAATGACCATGTTCTGATGGTATTTATGAAACTGCGACTTGGCCTTTTAAACAAAGATCTAGCATTTAGGTTTCAAGTACCTGATTCTACAGTATCAAAGATAGTTAGATCATGGTTACCAGCCTTAGCAAAGCACATGAAAAATCTGATTATCTGGCCAGACAGAGCAACAATACGACAAAATCTACCAAAGTCATTCAGAAAGAAGTTCAGAGACTGTGTTTGTATAATTGATGGTAGTGAAATTTTTATAGAACGTCCTTCCAATCTGACTGCTCGTGCACAAACCTGGTCTAACTACAAGCACAATAACACTTCCAAATACCTTATCGGGATAAGTCCAGCAGGTGCTGTGATGTTTCTATCAGAGGGGTGGGTTGGTCGAGTATCGGACAAGAAAATAACAGCTGAATCTGGATTTCTAAATAAGGTAAATGTTGGTGACTGTATCTTGGCAGACAGAGGTTTTCTTATTGAGGAAGAATTGAATGAAAAGGGAGCCATTTTAAAAATCCCTAAATTCACCAGAGGGAAAAAACAGTTATCTGCAAGGGAAGTTGATGAATCATGACAATTAGCACATGTAAGAATACATGTTGAAAGAGTAATTGGGCGATTGAAAGACTTTCGAATTTTACAAACAATTATTCCAATTTCACAAGTAGACTTATTGGATAATATTATGACGGTAATTTGTGGTTCAGTTAACTTGAATAAAAGTGTTGTTGGTTGTACATAATATATGTACTTTGTTTTATCTGAGCGCTTTTTGCAAGACTGCCTAGAAGAATACTTTGGCAGGCAAAGACAGCTAGGCCGGCGCAATGACAATCCAGATGTCCACCAATTTGGATACAATGATAATACAATTCGGGTTGTCAGATCAACAGCACCAATGACTGGAAATACATCAGGGATTTACAAAGGAAGACAAAAATCATGGTTTCACATAGATGAAACAAAACTTGCAAAACGAAAGAAGTACTAAACGTCAGAAGCATTACTTTGCATAAATTACCTTGGAATATTAAAACTATTTGCACAACAAATTTAGGCAAATAGTATTTTCATAATTCAGTACCTCAAAAATGTTATGCTCTGTGCAAGAGTTTTTGAAAATTTGGCATGACAAGTTTTTGTGTAAAAGGGTTGAAAACACAAAAATAATTTCTTCAAAAATTTATTGTGCAAATAATTTCTTTCTTTAAGGTATATCTAGATGATAGCAATAAGTGGTCATTTATTTGCCCCTTTATTAAGTTGTTGCATCACTTTATTGTTCTTTAAACCTTTTCGGAGAGCCTTTCCTCTGCTTAATTTCTGTTTTGCTTTAATGTGCTGGAGCAAGTCCTTTGAATGCGAAAAACACCTTATCTTCAGATATAGTTTCAAAATGTCCTCTAGAAAATTGCTGGCGATTTCGCCAGATACCTCTTGCTCACATCTCTCAATTATAACATGGAACTTGCCTTTAATTCCCATTCTGTTTTTCAAATGAAACACATGCTCACCTAAGTTAGTTTTTTTTTCTTTTTCTAATTGTTTTGAGACATGTGCTCTGAAGTAACTTTCAACTGTTTCAAAAATTCTTGTTAGGATGTCAGTCATCTCTATCAAACTTCCTCTTGTCAAAGTATTAACGAGGTCATTTTGATTAAATATTGACTTCTTTGATAATTTCCGTAGACATGCATCTAAAAGAATGGAGTATTGCTGTTTCACAGTATGCTCTATTTTTTTGTGAGTCAGTTTTTGGCGCAAATTTCTGATAACATATCCACCAATGTAGGTAATACAGTGACTTTCTTTTGATGTAAGACTAGTTGCACATACAACTATGTCATCTGAAACAGCAGGTGTATGTGCATGGTGAACCATTTTGTCACCATATTGCATGGCTAATTGAACTGCTGTAGCTTCTTTCAAGTCAGGAAGCCATATATTTGCTTTAGCAACTACCTGTGCCATATATTCAACATAAAATGCAGACCTGCCAAGTTTGGTCGGTGCAAAACCTTGAGATTTCTTAAAAATTTCTTTAAAAACCTTGAGTTTTGTAGAGAAACCTTGAGAAAAGTCAAACAACTTTTTTAATGATTTTATAAACACAAAAAGGTCTTAATACGGGTTCAATCACATCATAAAAAGTTAAAAGAACTAAAAAGAAACATGAATTCCAAATGAAAAGTAGGCTATCTATTTGTGTTCTTCATTGTATTTGTTGGTTGCTTTTTTGGAACTTTCCAAGACTTCTTCTGTGGGTTTCCAGCTATAACAGGGCGTGTTGGACTCGGGATACATTGTTTTCATCGCTAGGATACTCGACAATGTCCCTCCCAGTTTCATCGATGACCTTTCTAACGATTTGTTTCCTGCTGCCACCTTAACATTCAATTCAATGAAAACGCTTCACGAGAGCACAGGGGCACAAACCGCAGATGAGAAGAAAAACAATATCGCAGAACAGTTCTGTGAGCTAAATATGCAGATACACTAGCATTTGTTCGTTAAAGATGGCAAATTGGGAGAAACTTCTTAATTTTTTTGATTTATGAATTTACCGTGAGAATTTCCTGACCAACTGTGAGATCGTGGGCAAAACTGTGGTACTTGGCGGGTCTGAAATGTCTCAATATCTAGTCTACTGCACAGTGAACTAAAGAGTTCTACAACCAATTTGGAACTGACAAGAGGATGGTCATTAGAAATGAAACATTTTGCAACATCTTCTTGCATTTCTAGAGGGCAACATTCATCCAGAGAAACTTTTTTTAAAGCTTCAGTGAGTAGGCTGACCAAAATTTGCTGATCAACAGGATTTTTCTTTTTGTTGCATATCTCAGTGTGTCTTTCCAGTCCCTTTCTTGTCTTGTACACCCTCTTACAATCAGTACATCTAAGTGAATGATCAGGAGCAGGCTCATCCTAAAATATAAGTTGAATTGTGTACCTGCATTTTTAACCCTATAGTCACATTTAGCTTTTGAATTTTGGCATTTTACCTACTTTTTTAATATTTCAATATCATAACCTCATTGTTTTATATTATGCTCAACTAGGGTTTGTGTGCATTGGGTTGTAAGCATATACAACGATTATTTTTTAGAAAATGAGAGATATCCTCTCCCAGCCACATTGTATTAATTTTGCAAAAAACACTGGGCAATCATAGGTGACAGTAAGATCATACAGGCCAGTATACTGCCTTGCTAAAACGCAATGCTGTTTGGTTTTGGGCTAGGTAGTTTACTACATTTGATTCCAAATGTTCCAGGTCCGGTTTGTTAAACCATCAACAACTACAATTTATATTCATGACACAGGTATTTGCTCAAAACTTACCACCCCCAACATGTTTTTGTTTTTTACAGCACCTGGACTGGATCGTGTGCAATAAACTGGTTGGTTGGTAATAGGCCTAGAAGGGTCGTCGACGTGTCATAAGCGATTTGAAGTTTAAAATAAAATAGAATTAACTTACCTCAATAAAAATATCAACAAGTTCTTTCTCGAAGTCTTCAATATCATCAAAGAAATTTTGATCACCCATAAAATCAACGATAGCCTCAAGTTCAGATACAAAAGTAATTTCGGGTTCGGCAGCTTCCACTTCTATCTTGTCTCGAGTCAACACATACACAACAACAGACCAACTTGGTGCACTCTAAGAGTCTGGAACCTAGTGGAATCATGATATCGATCTTCGAACAATAGAGTTTCCAGACCATTCTTTTTCTATTGACTATGGGTACATGCACTAATGTGGCGTGTTCATTCGAAAAGTAACATCAATCCTCATAAACATTAAAAAAATCAAATTTAGGGACGAAAATGAATTTTTTTCAAAATTATGAGGATTGATGGCGCTCTATTTGGGATATATGGTAGGGTACATCAACTAATGTGATGTCTTCAGTCGGAAAGTAACATCAATCCTCATAAACGTGAAAAAAAATGAAATTTAGGGACGAAATGATTTTTTTTTAAATTACGAGGATTGATGCCACTCTCTTTGGGATACATCTTAGGATACATGGACTAATGTGATGTATTCATTTGAAAAGTAACATCTATCCTCATTAACGTGAAAAAAAATGAAATTCAGGGACGAGAATGACTTTTTTTTAAAACAATGAGGATTTATGCCAATCTACTTGGGATACATGGTAGGGTACATGCACTTTTGTGATGTGTTCAGTCGGAAAGTAACATCAATCCTCATAAACATTAAAAAAATGAAATTTAGCGATGAAAATAACTTTTTTAAAATTATGAGGATTGATTCGGCTCTTCTTGGGATACATGGTAGGGTACATGCACTAATGTGATGTGTTCAGTCGAAAAGTAACATCAATCCTCATAAACATTAAAAAAATGAAATTTAGCGATGAAATTAACTTTTTTAAAATTATGAGGATTGATGCGGCTCTTCTTGGGATACATGGTAGGGTACATGCACTTATGTGATGTGTTCAGTCGAAAAGTAACATCTATCCTCATAAACGTGAAAAAAAATGAAATTCAGGGACGAGAATGACTTTTTTTTAAAACAATGAGGATTGATGCCAATCTACTTGGGATACATGGTAGGGTACATGCACTATTGTGATGTGTTCAGTCGAAAAGTAACATCTATCCTCATAAACGTGAAAGAAAATGAAATTCAGGGACGAGAATGACTTTTTTTTAAAACAATGAGGATTGATGCCAATCTACTTGGGATACATGGTAGGGTACATGCACTAATGTGATGTGTTCAGTCGGAAAGTAACATCGATCCTCATAAACGTGAAAAAAATGAAATTCAGGGACGAGAATGACTTTTTTTTAAAACAATGAGGATTGATGCCAATCTACTTGGGATACATGGTAGGGTACATGCACTAATGTGATGTGTTCAGTCGGAAAGTAACATCGATCCTCATAAACGTGAAAAAAAATGAAATTCAGGGACGAGCATGACTTTTTTTTAAAACAATGAGGATTGATGCCAATCTACTTGGGATACATGGTAGGGTACATGCACTTTTGTGATGTGTTCAGTCGGAAAGTAACATCAATCCTCATAAACATTAAAAAAATGAAATTTAGCGATGAAAATAACTTTTTTAAAATTATGAGGATTGATTCGGCTCTTCTTGGGATACATGGTAGGGTACATGCACTAATGTGATGTGTTCAGTCGAAAAGTAACATCAATCCTCATAAACATTAAAAAAATGAAATTTAGCGATGAAATTAACTTTTTTAAAATTATGAGGATTGATGCGGCTCTTCTTGGGATACATGGTAGGGTACATGCACTTATGTGATGTGTTCAGTCGAAAAGTAACATCTATCCTCATAAACGTGAAAAAAAATGAAATTCAGGGACGAGAATGACTTTTTTTTAAAACAATGAGGATTGATGCCAATCTACTTGGGATACATGGTAGGGTACATGCACTAATGTGATGTGTTCAGTCGGAAAGTAACATCGATCCTCATAAACGTGAAAAAAAATGAAATTCAGGGACGAGAATGACTTTTTTTTAAAACAATGAGGATTGATGCCAATCTACTTGGGATACATGGTAGGGTACATGCACTTATGTGATGTGTTCAGTCGAAAAGTAACATCAATCCTCATAAACATTAAAAAAATGAAATTTAGCGATGAAATTAACTTTTTTAAAATTACGAGGATTGATGCGGCTCTTCTTGGGATACATGGTAGGGTACATCAACTAATGTGGTGTTTTCAGTCGAAAAGTAACATCTATCCTCATAAACGTGAAAAAAAATGAAATTCAGGGACGAGAATGACTTTTTTTTAAAACAATGAGGATTGATGCCAATCTACTTGGGATACATGGTAGGGTACATGCACTAATGTGATGTGTTCAGTCGAAAAGTAACATCAATCCTCATAAACATTGAAAAAATGAAATTTAGCGATGAAATTATATATATATAATCACACATTCCGTTGTATTTACAACATTGTGTACATCAGATAGTGAAAAAAAGTTAGTTTCTCAGGCTTCGTTTGACTGTTCTTCGCCACAACACTCGATCCTGCACCGCTCTTTCAGCTTCATTCCATCCATCTAACTGCATATCTTTAAAGTCTTTGGTCATTGTTTGTGTTATCCATATGTACTTTTTTCTTCCCCTATGGGCTTTTCCAGGTCTTCTAGCTTCTCTTAAAGCCTTCTTTACAGGTGTTTCATCATCTAGTCTCAGCATGTGACCCGTCCATCTTCTTCGTTTTTCTTTGATTTTGTCCACCCATGATGTCATACCAGCAATCTTGTCAATTTCTGTGTTCTTTAACTTTAATTCTGAAATTAACTTTTTTAAAATTATGAGGATTGATGCGGCTCTTCTTGGGATACATGGTAGGGTACATCAACTAATGTGGTGTGTTCAGTCGAAAAGTAACATCAATCCTCATAAACGTAAAAGAAATGAAATTTAGGGACGAGAATGACTTTTTTTTAAAACAATGAGGATTGATGCCAATCTACTTGGGATACATGGTAGGGTACATGCACTAATGTGATGTGTTCAGTCGAAAAGTAACATCAATCCTCATAAACATTAAAAAAAATGAAATTTAGCGATGAAATTAACTTTTTTAAAATTATGAGGATTGATGCGGCTCTTCTTGGGATACATGGTAGGGTCCATCAACTAATGTGGTGTGTTCAGTCGAAAAGTAACATCAATCCTCATCAACAAGAAAAAATGAAATTTAGGGACCAAATGTTTTTTTTAAATTATCAGGAGTGATGACACTGTCCTTGGGATACATGGTAGGGTACATGCACTTGTGTGATGTGTTCAGTCGAAAAGTAACATCAATCCTCATAAACATTAAAAAAATGAAATTTAGCGATGAAATTAACTTTTTTAAAATTATGAGGATTGATGCGGCTCTTCTTGGGATACATGGTAGGGTACATCAACTAATGTGGTGTGTTCAGTCGAAAAGTAACATCAATACTCATAAATGTAAAAAAATGAAATTTAGGGACGAGAATGACTTTTTTTTAAAACAATGAGGATTGGTGCCACTCTACTTGGGAAACATGGTAGGGTACATGCACTTTTGTGATGTGTTCAGTGGAAAAGTAACATCAATCCTCATAAACATTAAAAAAATGAAATTTAGCGATGAAATTAACTTTTTTAAAATTATGAGGATTGATGCGGCTCTTCTTGGGATACATGGTAGGGTACATCAACTAATGTGGTGTGTTCAGTCGAAAAGTAACATCAATGCTCATAAATGTAAAAAAATGAAATTTAGGGACGAGAATGACTTTTTTTTAAAACAATGAGGATTGGTGCCACTCTACTTGGGAAACATGGTAGGGTACATGCACTTTTGTGATGTGTTCAGTGGAAAAGTAACATCAATCCTCATAAACATTAAAAAAATGAAATTTAGCGATGAAATTAACTTTTTTAAAATGATGAGGATTGATGCCGCTCTCTTTGGGATACATGGTAGGGTACATCAACTAATGTGGTGTGTTCAGTCGAAAAGTAACATCAATCCTCATCAACATGAAAAAATGAAATTTAGGGACCAAATGTTTTTTTTTAAATTATGAGGATTGTTGCCAATCTACTTGGGATACATGGTAGGGTACACGCACTAATGTGATGTGTTCAGTCGAAAAGTAACATCAATCCTCATAAACACTAAAAAAATGAAATTTAGGGACGCAAATGACTTTAAAATCATGAGGATTGATGCTGCTCTCCTTGGGATACATAGTAGGGTACATCCACTTATGTGATGTGTTCAGTCGAAAAGTAACATCCATCCTCATAAACGTGAAAAAAATGAAATTTAGGGACAAAAATGATATTTTATAAAATTATGAGGATTGATGCCAATCTACTTGGGATACATGGTAGGGTACATCAACTAATGTGGTGTGTTCAGTCGAAAAGTAACATCAATCCTCATAAACATTAAAAAAATGAATTTTAGCAATGAAATTAACTTTTTTAAAATTATGAGGATTGATGCGGCTCTTCTTGGGATACATGGTAGGGTACATCAACTAATGTGGTGTGTTCAGTCGAAAAGTAACATCAATCCTCATAAACATGAAAAAATGAAATTTAGGGACCAAATGTTTTTTTTTTAAATTATGAGGAGTGATGACGCTGTCCTTGGGATACATGGTAGGGTACATGCACTTGTGTGATGTGTTCAGTCGGAAAGTAACATCAATCCTCATAAACGTAAAAAAATGAAATTTAGGGACGAAAATGACTTTTTTTAAAACAATGAGGATTGATGCCCCACTCCTAGGATACATGGTAAGGTACATGCACTTTTGTGATGTGTTCAGTGGAAAGGTAACATCAATCCTCGTAAGCGTGATAAAAATGAAATTTAGGAACAAAAATGACATGTTTTTAAAATTGTGAGGATTGATTCTGCTCTCCTTGAGAGACATGGTAGGGTACATGCACTTATGTGATTTGTTCAGTTGAAATTAACGTCAATCCTCATATACATCAAAAAATGAAATTAAGGGACGAAAATGACTTTTTCAAAATTTTGAGGAAGGATGCCGATCTCCATGGGATACATGGTAGGGTACATGCCCTAATGTGATGTGTTAGTCGAAAAGTAACATCAATCCTCATAAACGTGAAAAAAATGAAATTTAGGGACGAGATGATTTTTATTTAGATTATGAGGATTGATGCCACTCTCTTTGGGATACATCTTAGGATACATGGACTAATGTGATGTTTTCATATGAAAAGTAACATCTATCCTCATAAACGTGAAAAAATGAAATTTAGGGACGAGATGATTTTTATTTAGATTATGAGGATTGATGCCACTCTCTTTGGGATACATCTTAGGATACATGGACTAATGTGATGTTTTCATATGAAAAGTAACATCTATCCTCAAAAACGTGAAAAAATGAAATTTAGGGACGAGATGATTTTTATTTAGATTATGAGGATTGATGCCACTCTCTTTGGGATACATCTTAGGATACATGGACTAATGTGATGTGTTCATTTGAAAAGTAACATCTATCCTCATAAACGTGAAAAAAAATGAAATTCAGGGACGAGAATGACTTTTTTTTAAAACAATGAGGATTGATGCCAATCTACTTGGGATACATGGTAGGGTACATGCACTAATGTGATGTGTTAAGTCGAAAAGTAACATCAATCCTCATAAACATTAAAAAAATGAAATTTAGGGACGCAAATAACTTTAAAATCATGAGGATTGATGCTGCTCTCCTTGGGATACATGGTAGGATACATTCACTAATGTGATGTGTTCGGTCGAAAAGTAACATCAATCCTCAAAAACATTAAAAAAATGAAATTTAGTGATGAAATTAACTTTTTTAAAATTATCAGGATTGGTGGCCCCTCTACTTGGGATAAATGGTAGGGTACATCAACTAATGTGGTGTGTTCAGTCGAAAAGTAACATCAATCCTCATATACATTAAAAAAATGAAATTTAGCGATGAAATTAACTTTTTTAAAATTATGAGGATTAATGCAGCTCTCCTTGGGAAACATGGTAGGGTACACAAACTTATGTGATGTGTTCAGTCGGAAAGTAACATCAATCCTCATAAACATTAAAAAATGAAATTTAGCGATGAAATTAACTTTTTTAAAATTATGAGGATTGATGCCGCTCTCCTTGGGATACATGGTAGGGTACATCAACTAATGTGGTGTGTTCAGTCGAAAAGTAACATCAATCCTCATCAACATGAAAAAATGAAATTTAGGGACCAAATGATTTTTTTTTAAATTATAAGGATTGATGGCGCTGTCCTTGGGATACATGGTAGGGTACATGCACTTTTGTGATGTGTACAGTCGAAAAGTACCATCAATTCTCATAAACGTGATAAAAATGAAATTTAGGAACAAAAATGACATGTTTTTAAAATTATGAGGATTGATGCTGCTCTCCTTGAGAGACATGGTAGGGTACATGCACTTATGTGATTTGTTCAGTTGAAATTAACGTCAATCCTCATATACATAAAAAAAATGAAATTTAGGGACGAAAATGACTTTTTCAAAATTTTGAGGAAGGATGCCAATCTCCATGGGATACATGGTAGGGTACATGCCCTAAGGTGATGTGTTAGTCGAAAAGTAACATCAATCCTCATAAACGTGAAAAAAATGAAATTTAGGGTTAGGGACGAGATGATTTTTATTTAGATTATAGGGATTGATGCCACTCTCTTTGGGATAATTCTTAGGATACATGGACTAATGTGATGTTTTCATTTCAAAAGTAGCATCTATCCTCATAAAAGTGAAAAAAATGAAATTTAGGGACGAGAATGACTTTTTTTAAATTATGAGGATTGATGGCGCTCTACTTGGGATACATGTTAGGGTATATGCACTAATGTGATGTGTTAAGTCGAAAAGTAACATCAAGCCTCATAAACATTAAAAAAATGAAATTTAGGGACCAAATGATTTTTTTTTAAATTATGAGGAGTGATGACGCTGTCCTTGAGATACATGGTAGGGTATATGCACTTTTGTGATGTGTACAGTCGAAAAGTACCATCAATTCTCATAAACGTGATAAAAATGAAATTTAGGAACAAAAATGACATGTTTTTAAAATTATGAGGATTGATGCCACTCTCTTTGGGATACATCTTAGGATACATGGACTAATGTGATGTTTTCATATGAAGAGTAACATCTATCCTCATAAACGTGAAAAAATGAAATTTAGGGACGAGATGATTTTTATTTAGATTATGAGGATTGATGCCACTCTCTTTGGGATACATCTTAGGATACATGGACTAATGTGATGTTTTCATATGAAAAGTAACATCTATCCTCATAAACGTGAAAAAATGAAATTTAGGGACAAGATGATTTTTATTTAGATTATGAGGATTGATGCCACTCTCTTTGGGATACATCTTAGGATACATGGACTAATGTGATGTGTTCATTTGAAAAGTAACATCTATCCTCATAAACGTGAAAAAAATGAAATTCAGGGACGCAAATAACTTTAAAATCATGAGGATTGATGCTGCTCTCCTTGGGATACATGGTAGGATACATTCACTAATGTGATGTGTTCGGTCGAAAAGTAACATCAATCCTCATAAACATTAAAAAAATGAAATTTAGTGATGAAATTAACTTTTTTAAAATTATCAGGATTGGTGGCCCCTCTACTTGGGATAAATGGTAGGGTACATCAACTAATGTGGTGTGTTCAGTCGAAAAGTAACATCAATCCTCATCAACATGAAAAAATGAAATTTAGGGACCAAATGATTTTTTTTTAAATTATAAGGATTGATGGCGCTGTCCTTGGGATACATGGTAGGGTACATGCACTTTTGTGATGTGTACAGTCGAAAAGTACCATCAATTCTCATAAACGTGATAAAAATGAAATTTAGGAACAAAAATGACATGTTTTTAAAATTATGAGGATTGATGCTGCTCTCCTTGAGAGACATGGTAGGGTACATGCACTTATGTGATTTGTTCAGTTGAAATTAACGTCAATCCTCATATACATCAAAAAAATGAAATTTAGGGACGAAAATGACTTTTTCAAAATTTTGAGGAAGGATGCCAATCTCCATGGGATACATGGTAGGGTACATGCCCTAAGGTGATGTGTTAGTCGAAAAGTAACATCAATCCTCATAAACGTGAAAAAAATGAAATTTAGGGTTAGGGACGAGATGATTTTTATTTAGATTATAGGGATTGATGCCACTCTCTTTGGGATAATTCTTAGGATACATGGACTAATGTGATGTTTTCATTTCAAAAGAAGCATCTATCCTCATAAAAGTGAAAAAAATGAAATTTAGGGACGAGAATGACTTTTTTTAAATTATGAGGATTGATGGCGCTCTACTTGGGATACATGTTAGGGTATATGCACTAATGTGATGTGTTAAGTCGAAAACTAACATCAAGCCTCATAAACATTAAAAAAATGAAATTTAGGGACCAAATGATTTTTTTTTAAATTATGAGGAGTGATGACGCTGTCCTTGAGATACATGGTAGGGTATATGCACTTTTGTGATGTGTACAGTCGAAAAGTACCATCAATTCTCATAAACGTGATAAAAATGAAATTTAGGAACAAAAATGACATGTTTTTAAAATTATGAGGATTGATGCTGCTCTCCTTGAGAGACATGGTAGGGTACATGCACTTATGTGATTTGTTCAGTTGAAATTAACGTCAATCCCCATATACATCAAAAAAATGAAATTTAGGGACGAAGATGACTTTTTCAAAATTATGAGGAAGGATGCCGATCTCCATGGGATACATGGTAGGGTACATGACCTAATGTGATGTGTTAGTCGAAACGTAACATCAATCCTCATCAACATGAAAAAATGAAATTTAGGGACGAAATGATTTTTTTTCAAAATTACGAGGATTGATGTCGCTGTTTTTGGAATAGATGGTAGGGTACATGCACTTATCTTATGTGTTCAGTCGGAAGGTTACATCAATCCTCGTAAGCGTGATAAAAATGAAATTCAGGAACAAAAATGACATGTTTTTAAAATTATGGGGATTGATGCTGCTCTCCTTGAGAGACATGGTAGGGTATATGCACTTATGTGATTGTTCAGTTGAAAAGTAGCATCAATCCTCATAAACATTAAAAAAATGAAATTTAGCGATGAAATTAACTTTTCTAAAATTATGAGGATTCATGGCGCTCTACTTGGGATACATGGTAGGGTACATCAACTAATGTGGTGTGTTCAGTTGAAAAGTAACATCAATCCTCATAAACATGAAAAAATGAAATTTAGGGACGAAATGATTTTTTCAAATTATGAGGAGTGATGACGCTGTCCTTGGGATACATGGTAGGGTACATCCACTTTTTTCTTGGGTTGAGTCGAAAAGTAACATCAATCCTCATAAAATTTGAAAAATGAAATTTAGGGACGAAAATGACATTTCTTTAAAATTATGAGGATTGATGCCCCTCTCCTTGGGAAACATGGTAGTGTACATGCACTTATATGATGTCTTCAGTCGGAAAGTAACATCAATCCTCATAAACTCGAAAAAACGAAATTTAGAGACAGAAATGACTTTTTTTTGAAATTATAAAGATTGATGCTGCTCTCCTAGGATACATGGTAGGGTACATGCACTTTTGTGAAGTGTTCAATCGGAAAGTAACATCAATCCTCATAAACTCGAAAAAACGAAATTTAGAGACAGAAATGATTTTTTTTTGAAATTATGAGGATTGATGCTGCTCTCCTAGGATACATGGTAGGGTACATGCACTTTTGTGATGTGTTCAATCGAAAAGTAATATCAATCCTCATAAACTTTGAAAAATGAAATTTAGGGACGAAAATGACATTTCTTTAAAATTATGAGGATTGATGCCACTCTCCTTGGGAAACATGGTAGTGTACATGCACTTATGTGATGTGTTCATTCGGAAAGTAACATCAATCCTCATAAACGTGAAAATATGAAATTTAGGGACGAAATGATTTTTTTCAATTATGATGATTGATGGCGCTCTACTTGCGATACATGGTGAGGTACATGCACTTATATGATGTGTTCAGTCAGAAAGTAACATCAATTCTCATAAACTCGAAAAAAATGAAATTTATCGACGAAAATGACATTTTTTTAAAATTATGAGGATTGATGCCGCTCTCCTTGGGAAACATGGTAGGGTACGTGCACTTGTGTGATGTGTTCAGTCAAAAAGTAACATCAATCCTCATCAACGTGAAAAAAATGATATTTAGGAACGAAAATGATATTTTTTAAAACTATGAAGATTGTTGCCGTTGTCCTTGGGATACATGGTAGGGTACATACACTAATCTGGTGTGTTCAGTCAAAAAGTAACATCAATCCTCATAAACTCGAAAAAACGAAATTTAGAGACAGAAATGACTTTTCTTTGAAATTATGAGGATTGATGCTGCTCTCCTAGGATACATGGTAAGGTACATGCACTTTTGTGATTTGTTCAATCAAAAAGTAACATCAATCCTCATAAACTTTGAAAAATGAAATTTAGGGACGAAATTGACATTTCTTTAAAATTATGAGGATTGATGCCTCTCTCCTATGGAAACATGGTAGTGTACATGCACTTATATGATGTCTTCAGTCGGAAAGTAACATCAATCCTCATGAACTCGAAAAAACGAAATTTAGAGACAGAAATGACTTTTTTTTTAAATTATGAGGATTGATGCTGCTCTCCTAGGATACATGGTAGGGTACATGCACTTTTGTGAAGTGTTCAATCGAAAAGTAATATCAATCCTCATAAACTTTGAAAAAATGAAATTTAGGGACGAAAATGATATTTTTTTAAATTTTGAGGATTGATGCTGCTCGTCTTGGGATAGATGGTAGGGTAGATGCACTAATGTGATATATTCAGCCGAAAAGAAACATCTATCCTTATCAACGTGAAAAAAATGAAATTTAGGGACGAAATGATCTTTTTTTCAATTATGAGGAATGATGGCGCTCTCATTGGGATACAATGTAGGATACATGCACTAATGTGATGTGTTTAGCCGAAAAGTAATATCAATCCTCATAAACATTAAAAAATTGAAATTTAGGGACGAAAGTGACTTTTTTGAAAATGTTGAGGATTGATGCCACTCTCCTTGGGAAACATGGTAGTGTACATGCACTTATGTGATGTGTTCATTCGGAAAGTAACATCAATCCTCATAAACGTGAAAATATGAAATTTAGGGACGAAATGATTTTTTCAAATTATGAGGAGTGATGACGCTGTCCTTGGGATACATGGTAGGGTACATCCACTTTTTTCTTGGGTTGAGTCGAAAAGTAACATCAATCCTCATAAAATTTGAAAAATGAAATTTAGGGACGAAAATGACATTTCTTTAAAATTATGAGGATTGATGCCCCTCTCCTTGGGAAACATGGTAGTGTACATGCACTTATATGATGTCTTCAGTCGGAAAGTAACATCAATCCTCATAAACTCGAAAAAACGAAATTTAGAGACAGAAATGACTTTTTTTTGAAATTATAAAGATTGATGCTGCTCTCCTAGGATACATGGTAGGGTACATGCACTTTTGTGAAGTGTTCAATCGGAAAGTAACATCAATCCTCATAAACTCGAAAAAACGAAATTTAGAGACAGAAATGATTTTTTTTTGAAATTATGAGGATTGATGCTGCTCTCCTAGGATACATGGTAGGGTACATGCACTTTTGTGATGTGTTCAATCGAAAAGTAATATCAATCCTCATAAACTTTGAAAAATGAAATTTAGGGACGAAAATGACATTTCTTTAAAATTATGAGGATTGATGCCACTCTCCTTGGGAAACATGGTAGTGTACATGCACTTATGTGATGTGTTCATTCGGAAAGTAACATCAATCCTCATAAACGTGAAAATATGAAATTTAGGGACGAAATGATTTTTTTCAATTATGATGATTGATGGCGCTCTACTTGCGATACATGGTGAGGTACATGCACTTATATGATGTGTTCAGTCAGAAAGTAACATCAATTCTCATAAACTCGAAAAAAATGAAATTTATCGACGAAAATGACATTTTTTTAAAATTATGAGGATTGATGCCGCTCTCCTTGGGAAACATGGTAGGGTACGTGCACTTGTGTGATGTGTTCAGTCAAAAAGTAACATCAATCCTCATCAACGTGAAAAAAATGATATTTAGGAACGAAAATGATATTTTTTAAAACTATGAAGATTGTTGCCGTTGTCCTTGGGATACATGGTAGGGTACATACACTAATCTGGTGTGTTCAGTCAAAAAGTAACATCAATCCTCATAAACTCGAAAAAACGAAATTTAGAGACAGAAATGACTTTTCTTTGAAATTATGAGGATTGATGCTGCTCTCCTAGGATACATGGTAAGGTACATGCACTTTTGTGATTTGTTCAATCAAAAAGTAACATCAATCCTCATAAACTTTGAAAAATGAAATTTAGGGACGAAATTGACATTTCTTTAAAATTATGAGGATTGATGCCTCTCTCCTATGGAAACATGGTAGTGTACATGCACTTATATGATGTCTTCAGTCGGAAAGTAACATCAATCCTCATGAACTCGAAAAAACGAAATTTAGAGACAGAAATGACTTTTTTTTTAAATTATGAGGATTGATGCTGCTCTCCTAGGATACATGGTAGGGTACATGCACTTTTGTGAAGTGTTCAATCGAAAAGTAATATCAATCCTCATAAACTTTGAAAAAATGAAATTTAGGGACGAAAATGATATTTTTTTAAATTTTGAGGATTGATGCTGCTCGTCTTGGGATAGATGGTAGGGTAGATGCACTAATGTGATATATTCAGCCGAAAAGAAACATCTATCCTTATCAACGTGAAAAAAATGAAATTTAGGGACGAAATGATCTTTTTTTCAATTATGAGGAATGATGGCGCTCTCATTGGGATACAATGTAGGATACATGCACTAATGTGATGTGTTTAGCCGAAAAGTAATATCAATCCTCATAAACATTAAAAAATTGAAATTTAGGGACGAAAGTGACTTTTTTGAAAATGTTGAGGATTGATGCCACTCTCCTTGGGAAACATGGTAGTGTACATGCACTTATGTGATGTGTTCATTCGGAAAGTAACATCAATCCTCATAAACGTGAAAATATGAAATTTAGGGACGAAATGATTTTTTCAAATTATGAGGAGTGATGACGCTGTCCTTGGGATACATGGTAGGGTACATCCACTTTTTTCTTGGGTTGAGTCGAAAAGTAACATCAATCCTCATAAAATTTGAAAAATGAAATTTAGGGACGAAAATGACATTTCTTTAAAATTATGAGGATTGATGCCCCTCTCCTTGGGAAACATGGTAGTGTACATGCACTTATATGATGTCTTCAGTCGGAAAGTAACATCAATCCTCATAAACTCGAAAAAACGAAATTTAGAGACAGAAATGACTTTTTTTTGAAATTATAAAGATTGATGCTGCTCTCCTAGGATACATGGTAGGGTACATGCACTTTTGTGAAGTGTTCAATCGGAAAGTAACATCAATCCTCATAAACTCGAAAAAACGAAATTTAGAGACAGAAATGATTTTTTTTTGAAATTATGAGGATTGATGCTGCTCTCCTAGGATACATGGTAGGGTACATGCACTTTTGTGATGTGTTCAATCGAAAAGTAATATCAATCCTCATAAACTTTGAAAAATGAAATTTAGGGACGAAAATGACATTTCTTTAAAATTATGAGGATTGATGCCACTCTCCTTGGGAAACATGGTAGTGTACATGCACTTATGTGATGTGTTCATTCGGAAAGTAACATCAATCCTCATAAACGTGAAAATATGAAATTTAGGGACGAAATGATTTTTTTCAATTATGATGATTGATGGCGCTCTACTTGCGATACATGGTGAGGTACATGCACTTATATGATGTGTTCAGTCAGAAAGTAACATCAATTCTCATAAACTCGAAAAAAATGAAATTTATCGACGAAAATGACATTTTTTTAAAATTATGAGGATTGATGCCGCTCTCCTTGGGAAACATGGTAGGGTACGTGCACTTGTGTGATGTGTTCAGTCAAAAAGTAACATCAATCCTCATCAACGTGAAAAAAATGATATTTAGGAACGAAAATGATATTTTTTAAAACTATGAAGATTGTTGCCGTTGTCCTTGGGATACATGGTAGGGTACATACACTAATCTGGTGTGTTCAGTCAAAAAGTAACATCAATCCTCATAAACTCGAAAAAACGAAATTTAGAGACAGAAATGACTTTTCTTTGAAATTATGAGGATTGATGCTGCTCTCCTAGGATACATGGTAAGGTACATGCACTTTTGTGATTTGTTCAATCAAAAAGTAACATCAATCCTCATAAACTTTGAAAAATGAAATTTAGGGACGAAATTGACATTTCTTTAAAATTATGAGGATTGATGCCTCTCTCCTATGGAAACATGGTAGTGTACATGCACTTATATGATGTCTTCAGTCGGAAAGTAACATCAATCCTCATGAACTCGAAAAAACGAAATTTAGAGACAGAAATGACTTTTTTTTTAAATTATGAGGATTGATGCTGCTCTCCTAGGATACATGGTAGGGTACATGCACTTTTGTGAAGTGTTCAATCGAAAAGTAATATCAATCCTCATAAACTTTGAAAAAATGAAATTTAGGGACGAAAATGATATTTTTTTAAATTTTGAGGATTGATGCTGCTCGTCTTGGGATAGATGGTAGGGTAGATGCACTAATGTGATATATTCAGCCGAAAAGAAACATCTATCCTTATCAACGTGAAAAAAATGAAATTTAGGGACGAAATGATCTTTTTTTCAATTATGAGGAATGATGGCGCTCTCATTGGGATACAATGTAGGATACATGCACTAATGTGATGTGTTTAGCCGAAAAGTAATATCAATCCTCATAAACATTAAAAAATTGAAATTTAGGGACGAAAGTGACTTTTTTGAAAATGTTGAGGATTGATGCCACTCTCCTTGGGAAACATGGTAGTGTACATGCACTTATGTGATGTGTTCATTCGGAAAGTAACATCAATCCTCATAAACGTGAAAATATGAAATTTAGGGACGAAATGATTTTTTTCAATTATGATGATTGATGGCGCTCTACTTGGGATACATGGTGAGGTACATGCACTTATATGATGTGTTTAGCCAAAAAGTAACATCCATCCTCATAAACGTGAACAAAATGAAATTTAGGGACGAAATGATCTTTTTCAATAATGATGATTGATGGCGCTCTACTTGGGATACATGGTGAGGTACATGCACTTATATGATGTGTTTAGCCAAAAAGTAACATCCATCCTCATAAACGTGAACAAAATGAAATTTATCGACGAAAATGACATTTTTTTAAAATTATGAGGATTGATGCCGCTCTCCTTGGGAAACATGGTAGGGTACATGCACTTGTGTGATGTGTTCAGTCAAAAAGTAACATCAATCCTCATCAACGTGAAAAAAAATGATATTTAGGAACGAAAATGATATTTTTTAAAACTATGAAGATTGTTGCCCCTCTCCTTGGGAAACATGGTAGTGTACATGCACTTATATGATGTCTTCAGTCGGAAAGTATCATCAATCCTCATAAACTCGAAAAAACGAAATTTGGAGACAGAAATGACTTTTTTTTGAAATTATGAGGATTGATGCTGCTCTCCTAGGATACATGGTAGGGTACATGCACTTTTGTGAAGTGTTCAATCGAAAAGTAATATCAATCCTCATAAACTTTGAAAAAATGAAATTTAGGGACGAAAATGATATTTTTTTAAATTTTGAGGATTGATGCCCCTCTCCTATGGAAACATGGTAGTGTACATGTACTTATATGATGTCTTCAGTCGGAAAGTAACATCAATCCTCATAAACTCGAAAAAACGAAATTTAGAGACAGAAATGACTTTTTTTTGAAATTATGAGGATTGATGCTGCTCTCCTAGGATACATGGCAAGGTACATGCACTTTTGTGATTTGTTCAATCAAAAAGTAACATCAATCCTCATAAACTTTGAAAAATGAAATTTAGGGACGAAATTGACATTTCTTTAAAATTATGAGGATTGATGCCTCTCTCCTATGGAAACATGGTAGTGTACATGCACTTATATGATGTCTTCAGTCGGAAAGTAACATCAATCCTCATGAACTCGAAAAAACGAAATTTAGAGACAGAAATGACTTTTTTTTTAAATTATGAGGATTGATGCTGCTCTCCTAGGATACATGGTAGGGTACATGCACTTTTGTGAAGTGTTCAATCGAAAAGTAATATCAATCCTCATAAACTTTGAAAAAATGAAATTTAGGGACGAAAATGATATTTTTTTAAATTTTGAGGATTGATGCTGCTCGTCTTGGGATAGATGGTAGGGTAGATGCACTAATGTGATGTATTCAGCCGAAAAGAAACATCTATCCTTATCAACGTGAAAAAAATGAATTTTAGGGACGAAATGATCTTTTTTTCAATTATGAGGAATGATGGCGCTCTACTTGGGATACATGGTGAGGTACATGCACTTATATGATGTGTTTAGCCAAAAAGTAACATCCATCCTCATAAACGTGAACAAAATGAAATTTAGGGACGAAATGATCTTTTTCAATAATGATGATTGATGGCGCTCTACTTGGGATACATGGTGAGGTACATGCACTTATATGATGTGTTTAGCCAAAAAGTAACATCCATCCTCATAAACGTGAACAAAATGAAATTTAGGGACGAAATGATCTTTTTCAATAATGATGATTGATGGCGCTCTACTTGGGATACATGGTGAGGTACATGCACTTATATGATGTGTTTAGCCAAAAAGTAACATCCATCCTCATAAACGTGAACAAAATGAAATT
>NW_027018793.1:166355-178832 GCF_013076305.1 Rhopilema esculentum
TGTGCGACATCCAAAGTTTCAGATTTTCCAACGCTTTTTCCAAAGGTTTTCAAGCAAACATGCTCCTCCGCAACAGCTGGCAGCTTCAAGTAATTTCGAAGCCTTTCCGTTATATAACTTCGATGACTTCCAGAATCATAGATGATTCTTGCAATAATTTTCCTTCCCGGGTTTGCAGGATTGTAAACTTCTGCTTGAGCAGTTTGCAGCAATATCGAAGGCTTTGATTCCACAAAACAGTTGGTTGTTTCTTCTCTATGAGTTCCGGATTCCGTTTCTTGCGATTTCATCGGTTTTGTTTGCTGTTTCCCTTTTTGGCAAAGACTAATGTGGTGTCTTCCATTACAATTATAGCAAAGGTTTTTTGACACACAATTAAATGCCAAGTGACCCTTCCTCAGGCAAATGAAACATCTCCCTTCTTTGCGTAGAATGCTCATTCTTGCTGTACGATTTGTAATGACTTTACAGTCGTTGGTTTTATGCCTTCCTTTGCAAAACGTACACTGAACTGTTCCACTTTGTGTTTCGTTTACCAGAGCACTAGCCGTGGGTATCCATTTGGACGCCTTCTTCATGATGCTTAGTGCAGTACTTCCATCGTAACCTGCCAGGTTTTTGCATCTCTCGCGTGCCTCTAATTCTACTTTTAAAATGTCAAGTAGTATTGCGAGATTCCATTCCTCATTTCCGATTTTACGGCTTATTTCCACTTGCAAATCTGACGGCAGTTTTTGTTGTAATACGGGAATAAGAAGAGCTCCATACTGTGCACTATTAATCCCAAGGCTTTGTAGCCCTCTAATATTTGCCTCTATCGAATCATATAGTTTGCGTAATCCATGTACATCAGTTGAATCCGAGCAAGATGGTAACTTCATCAGTGCTTCCATGTGGCTGTTTATAATGATTTGCTTTTGTCCGTATCTTGCTTTCAATATGGAAATTGCTTCCAAATAGTTCGACATTACCACAGGCAATCCAGTCAGGGCCTCGGCAGCCTCTCCCTTCAACAATCCGACTAAATAGTGAAATTTGTTGATTGTTGCAACGTCATCGTTCTCATGAACGGCAGAGCTGAATCCATCCCAAAATTGTTGCCATTCCTTTGGGTTTCCCGAAAATTCTCTAAGCTTTATAGGCTGTAGTTTTACTTGTGCCCTGTTGTTTCTTTTGCTCGCTGTACTAGATTTTGTACTTGTCCCATCGTTATCTTCTGCTAAAATGTAGTCGATTTCGATTACAGTTTCTTTCATACCGTCTCTAAATGCAGCGGCTTCCGTCACCTCATTGTCGATTTCTTCATCGTGCGCTTCTAGTAAAATTTTTTCGTCCAAATCTCTCAGCGTATCTAGTCTTTCCAAGATCGACTCTTTCAAGCTTTTCAGTTTATTCGTTTTTGAATCCGGATCAAAGTCTTTCATCAGTTCTATCGCTTCCTTCTGGATTTTTGAGGCGTATCTTCTGGTTGTTCCGCGAATTTTCTTTAACTTTTGTATATCTACTTCCATGGCCATATCCGACAGCTTGGTTCAGTGTCAATTATCCGGCTCGGTGGACCACTTTATATCAAATATGTATAAAGATAGAATATAATTCCTATTTTCATGTAGGGCTAGGCCCTCGTTCTGTATTTCCTAATGCTGATAAGACCGTATTCCTCTCGTGCTGTTACGCACGTCCGTTCTCTACCCTTCTTTCCGAACTCTCCTAATCTAATCTAACACGTTGCTACATACACAAGCGCTGTCAGCGGAATAATAAATTTTAATAACGCGTCCATTTCGCAACATAACCGAGAGATTAAAATACTTTATTATACTAGAGTCCAAATTCCATAACAACTCATAGTGGAAACCAAGCTTAAAGCTTCTGAGAGGAGTAGTTGCAATCCAGAGATATTTGATGGGCATAACGCGATCTTTTGACATCAATACCAGTAAGAACCGCCTCTGCTCTTCCAGGAGGGTTGACTTCAGCCTTTGACAAAATTTCTACCCATCCATTTCCTTCCAACCAATCCCCAATTGCATTCAAAAATGCCATTTCTATGTGAAGTCCACCCAACATCATTACAATCTTCTCAATAAATATCTGGATACGTCCATTGTACTTGCTTACCTAGCGCATATATAGGCTGATCGGCAGTTATGATTGGACACTGATCAGGATTGACTTTCAACAGAATCTTGTTTGACAATGTCCATGGTATGCCGAACCATGGCAGTAGAATTATCGCTGTCATCCAGTAATGGGAGGAGTGTTGATAATGTCTTCACTGGCCTGATAACTGACTTGCTAGAATGATAACCGGACCAAGAGATACGATTTTGTATGTACTATGACATGTTGTCTTCATGTAATGAATTCAGCTTATAAAGCCAAAGGTTTGCTTCACTTTTTGCATCAAAACGAGTACTTCCACACATGTTTACACACTGAAGAGGATATTCGGGTGCAAAGGACTCAGTGGGCGGTAGCATTGTATAATTATCTGGTAGTTGCAGCTTTGTGTCAGAATCTTCTACGTCAGGTTGTACTTCAAGTTCTGTGTCATCTACGAAAACTTCTGGGTGCTGAAAAATCGAGATGCTCATGCCATGAAATGACTTTTTTGAAGTGGCAGAGGATGGATTATGGTCTATTTTATCTATTGCTGAAGTTGTGAATATATCTGTTTTAAGACAGGGGGGACAAACACACTCATTTTCTTGATATTGTCTACAAAGCTGCTTCATGATCGATAGTTCCATGTCTTTAACCCTATCATATGAAACAGACAAGCCCTGTCTTGCAAATAAGCTCACTAAGGTCTTTTTTGCGTGTTTTGGAATGAATCAGCAATCCAGTGTATATAGGAAAGGGGTTCTCCTGATCTTGCGAATGACGAGAAAACTCTGTTACAGCATTAATGCGTCTTTTCTCTTTCACCGGCATTCTGTTACAGCATTAAACAAGATTCTGTTGAAAGTCAATCCTGATCAGTGTCCAATCATAACTGCCGATCAGCCTATATATGCGCTAGGTAAGCAAGTACAATGGACGTATCCAGATATTTATTGAGAAGATTGTAATGATGTTGGGTGGACTTCACATAGAAATGGCATTTTTGAATGCAATTGGGGATTGGTTGGAAGGAAATGGATGGGTAGAAATTTTGTCAAAGGCTGAAGTCAACCCTCCTGGAAGAGCAGAGGCGGTTCTTACTGGTATTGATGTCAAAAGATCGCGTTATGCCCATCAAATATCTCTGGATTGCAACTACTCCTCTCAGAAGCTTTAAGCTTGGTTTCCACTATGAGTTGTTATGGAATTTGGACTCTAGTATAATAAAGTATTTTAATCTCTCGGTTATGTTGCGAAATGGACGCGTTATTCAAAAACGGGAATGTTGTTGGATCCAACATAACTTCCTTGGATGTTATCAAGAACTTCACCAAGGGCAATAGCTTCTGTGATAGACTGTTCTGAATCTTCTTTTGCACCCAAACTTTCGAGACGTCCAATTCGATTGTACAGCCCAGAAAGACATGCTTTATGGTACACAGCTTCTTCTGCAACTAGGTCACCTTCACTTAACTTTGCAAGGAGTTTTTTGTCACAAATTTTAACTGCTGCATCGCGAACCTGTTCATCTAGACCTAGCGTTTGGGCTTTTGTTAAATGGTCTGGTGTATCTTCTTTGTCACAAAAGAAACAAGTTAGACGAAAGTTTTCAGCGCTGTATCTTGCTCTGATACTAGGAGAAGAGGAACAGTCAGGCTGAGGTACATCTATATGCTTTCTTTTCTTAAGGGCACGCTGGAAATGCAGGTTGTCATACTTGTTTCTACAAATTTTGTGATATTTTGCTTCATTTGTTGCAAGAATGTCAACAAGTTGATGGCAGTTGTAGATGCTGATCCTTTTTGCAACTGGCAGTGGTAGCTCACCAATCTCAAGAAATTTTAGCAGCTGCTCAGCAATGGTACTATAACCTGACAATTTATCAATCTGGTTGCTTTTTTGCGCTGGACAAATAAGCTGATCATCTCCTTCTTCTTGGCAAATAAAACATTTACTCCAGACGGACTGCGTTACTCTCAGAAAGTCACTTGTAGCGTCAAGCAAAGAAAACTTTTTCTTCGACATTGGACAACATAGAATTACCTACCTGAAAGTTCCTTCGAGTGAAAACAATGAATTGGAAGCCCGAGATTTATTTTGATTCAGAAGCTATCTAGGGCTTCGTAAAAAATCTGTCAACAGCTTAAATTAACTCTATAACAGCTTTTTAGCCCTCCACTGTCAAAGCATGATATTTCACAACCCGCATGTTAATCTAAGACTACAATCCTGGCCAAAAGGTTAGTGGACTGGTGAAAAAACCAATAAAATTGCAACTTGACCCCAACAATATTATCAAAACCCCCCACCCCTGAAGCAATCGAAAAGCAAGTAACAGCAATCGAAAAGAGTAGAAATAAGCGTATCAACATTGACAGTGGGGGGCCGGGAGCGTATTTTTCCAAAAATACTACAATTTTCCCGCCCAGTCCAATAACTTTTGGCCAGGATTGTCTGATTTCTAAGCAGAATGAAAATCTATCATAGCGGTTTTTTATGTATCGGAAAGAGCTACTAGGCGTCTAGACATGGTTGTCCAATGCTAAAAAACTAGGAAGCTGGTCTTTTAGGGCATTTTGTGTTGAATCTTCATAGAAATTAAAGAATTTCGAAAAGCTGCACTTGACGTAGAAAATCGGAGGAGACGCGATATGTCTACCTAAATTGATTAGAATCAAAGTTCTCTACGTATGTGGAGGGTACAAAATTAAAATGGGAAATATATATACGGGTGCCCTTCTTGGTCAAGTAACTACAAATAATGGGTTAGTATGGGTTTAATAGTCTACACATTGCGTTTTGCCTCAGACTTCGCTATTGTAGTACGTACATTGAATTTGCCGTCGATCTTTGTATACGAAAGATTAGTTGATAACATGTGAAAGTTTAAGAGAGAAAGAAATTGGCAAATGCTATCTGATATCCTACAGCAGAGTAAATGCAGCCAAATTCCCAGCAAGAGAGTCAGTTGTAGAGAACAGAAATACAATAGCTCCGTCGAGAGAGAAAAAGAAATAATGGCTGTAAGATTCGAGTTTACCCATCATATACAAGCAGATAAACATAAAACATTTCAAGTTGTCCTCGCTACTTTGCAGAACTGACAATGAGTGCCATCAATGTCATATTTAGTTTATTTGAAAATGTCACGAGTTACCAACGGATTACCAACGAGTTACCCTAACGAGTTACCTTTTTTAATAGTGGTTTTATATGGGAATACCACGAGTTACCATGACTTTTTTAATAAATATATATATATTATATTTATAAAGAAGCTGGTAACTCGTTGGTATCTCGTATACATCCATACTGAGGTCTGCAAATGTAGAATGTAACCCGTACAGTAACTCGTTGGTGACTCGTGGTAACTCGTGATCATTTTCCCAGTACGGCACAAAAGGCTCCTTTTTTCAATGTTATATATTAGCGCATGCATAAAAATGGATTTGTTGTTATAAAATTCCAAATTGCAAGTTTTGATTTTTTAAAAATGAAATTTGAAGATACATTAACACTATATGTCTAGTAGATTTTTATCACCTTAACCCCTCCCCCCGATTTTGAAAATCTTTCAACCCTGAACACTTGTATTCGAGACCCCCTAATATGAAAAAATTAGACTTTAACAAACCGGCCAAAAACTTTCAACTGTACCCGAGAGTACATTTGCCCTTTAATAACCATCATTCGACTTTTCTAATAATTTGTGGGTTCTACTTTACCATTGTCTAAGTAGTAATAATTTTCTCTATGGCATCTCTATTCAATTGCTGCTTGACAATTCCAAAAAATCAATTAGATTTAGGCCTGGGCTTCAAGGTAGAATTGACACAAGTTGTGAATTCGATTCCTGCATGACCTCTTTTGCTTGCTGAATATAAAATTCTTCATGATTGGACCCACCTTTCTTAAATTGCTCCTATTTTAGGTTACAAAAAATGATACTTCCGCAAATTTTCATCTCCCCCCTTTACCTCTATATTAGACAATCCTGGCCAAAAGGTTAGTGGACTGGTGAAAAAACCACTAAAATTGCAACTTGACCCCAACAATATTATCAAAACCCCCCATCCCTGAAGCAATGAGGATTGATGACGCTGTCCTTGGGATACATGGTAGGGTACATCCACTATTTTCGTGTGTTAAGTCGAAAAGTAACATCAATCTTCATAAACGTGATAAAGATGAAATTTAGAGACAAAATGAATTTTTTTCAAAATTACGAGGATTGATGTCGCTGTTTTTGGGATAGATGGTAGGGTACATGCACTTATCTTATGTGTTCAGTCGAAAGGTAACATCAATCCTCGTAAGCGTGATAAAAATGAAATTTAGGAACAAAAATGACATGTTTTTAAAATTATGAGGATTGATGCTGCTCTCCTTGAGAGACATGGTAAGGTACATGCACTAATGTGATTTGTTCAGTTGAAAAGTAACATCAATCCTCATATACATCAAAAAAATGAAATTTAGGAACGAAAATGACTTTTTTTTAAATTATGAGGAAGGATGCCGATCTCCACGGGATACATGGTAGGGTACATGCACTTTTGTGATGTGTTCAATCGGAAAGTAACATCAATCCTTGTAAGCGTGATAAAAATGAAATTTAGGGACGAAAATGACTTTTTTTTAAAATATGAGAATTGATGCCGCTGTCCTTGGGATACATGGTAGGGTACATGAACTTATCTTATGTGTTCAGTCGAGAGGTAACATCAATCCTCATCCGCGTGATAAAAATGAAATTTAGGAACAAAAATGACATTTTTTTAAAATTATGAGGATTGATGCCGCTCTCCTTGAGAGACATGGTAGGGTACATGCACTTGTGTGATGTATTCAGCCGAAAAGAAACATCTTTCCTCATAAACGTGAAAAAAATGAAATTTAGGGACGAAATGATTGTTTTTTCAATTATGAGGAATGATGCCGCTGTCCTTGGGATACATGGTAGGATACATGCACTAATGTGATGTGTTTAGCCGAAAAGTAACATACATCCTCATAAACGTGAAAAAAATGAAATTTAGGGACGAAAATGACATTTTTTAAATTATGAGGAGTGATGACACTGTCCTTGGAATACATGGTAGGGTACATGCACTTGTGTGATGTGTTCAGTCGGAAAGTAACATCAATCCTCATAAACGTAAAAAAAATGAAATTTAGGGACGAAAATGACTTTTTTTAAAACAATGAGGATTGATGCCACTCTACTTGGGATACATGGTAGGGTACATGCACTTGTGTGATGTGTTCAGTCGGAAAGTAACATCAATCCTCATAAACGTAAAAAAAATGAAATTTAGGGACGAAAATGACTTTTTTTTAAAACAAGGAGGATTGATGCCACTCTACTTGGGATACATGGTAGGGTACAAGCACTTATCTGATGTGTTCAGTCGAAAGGTAACTTCAATCCTTGTAAGCGTGATAAAAATGAAATTTAGGAACAAAAATGACATGTTTTTAAAATTATGAGGATTGATGCTGCTCTCCTTGAGAGACATGGTAGCGTACATGCACTAATGTGTTTTGTTCAGTTGAACAGTAACGTCAATCCTCATATACATCAAAAAAATTAAATTTAGGAACGAAAATGACTTTTTTTTAAAACAATGAGGACTGATGCCACTCTTTTTGGGATACATGGTAGGGTATATGCACTAATGTGATGTGTTCAGTTGAAAAGTAACATCAATCCTCATAAACTCGAAAAAATAAAATTTAGAGACAAAAGTGACTTTTTTTTAAAATATGAGAATTGATGCCGCTGTCCTTGGGATACATGGTATGGTACATAAACTTATCTTATGTGTTTAGCCGAAAAGTAACATCAATCCTCATAAACGTGAAAAAAAAATGATATTTAGGGACGAAATTAATTTTTTTAAATGATGAGGATTGATGCTGCTTTCCTAGGATACATGGTAGGGTACATGCACTTTTGTGATGCGTTCAATCGTAAAGTAATATCAATCCTCATAAACTTTGAAAAAATGAAATTTAGGGACGAAAATGACATTTTTTTAAAATCATGAGGATTGATGCCGCTTTCCATGGGAAACATGGTAGGGTAAATGCACTAATGTGAAGTGTTCAGTCGAAAAGCAACATCAATCCTGATAAATGTGAAAAAAATGAAATTTAGGGACGAAATGATTGTTTTTTCAATTATGAGGAATGATGCCGCTCTCATTGGGATGCAACGTAGGATACATGCACTTTTGTGATGTGTTCAGTCGAAAAGCAACATCAATCCTCATAAACGTGAATAAAAGAAATTTAGAGACAAAAATGACTTTTTTTAAAATATGAGAATTGATGCCGCTGTCCTTGGGATACATGGTAGGGTACATGAACTTATCTTATGTGTTCAGTCGAGAGGTAACATCAATCCTCATAAACGTAAAAAAAATGAAATTTAGGGACGAAAATGACTTTTTTTTAAAACAATGAGGATTGATGCCACTCTACTTGGGATACATGGTAGGGTACATGCACTTGTGTGATGTGTTCAGTCGGAAAGTAACATCAATCCTCATCAACGTAAAAAAAATGAAATTTAGGGACGAAAATGACTTTTTTTTAAAACAATGAGGATTGATGCCACTCTACTTGGGATACATGGTAGGGTACATGCACTTGTGTGATGTGTTCAGTCGGAAAGTAACATCAATCCTCATAAACGTAAAAAAAATGAAATTTAGGGACGAAAATGACTTTTTTTTAAAACATTGAGGATTGATGCCACTCTACTTGGGATACATGGTAGGGTACATGCACTTATCTGATGTGTTCAGTCGAAAGGTAACTTCAATCCTTGTAAGCGTGATAAAAATGAAATTTAGGAACAAAAATAACATGTTTTTAAAATTATGAGGATTGATGCTGCTCTCCTTGAGAGACATGGTAGGGTACATGCACTAATGTGTTTTGTTCAGTTGAAAAGTAACGTCAATCCTCATATACATCAAAAAAATGAAATTTAGGAACGAAAATGACTTTTTTTAAAACAATGAGGACTGATGCCACTCTTTTTGGGATACATGGTAGGGTATAGGCACTAATGTGATGTGTTCAGTTGAAAAGCAACATCAATCCTCATAAACGTGAATAAAAGAAATTTAGGAACGAAAATGATATTTTTTAAAATTATGAGGATTGATGCTGCTCTCCTTGGGATACATGGTAGGGTACATCCACTATTGTCGTGTGTTAAGCCGAAAAGTAACATCAATCCTCATAAACGTGAAAAAAAGGAAATTTAGGGACGAAATGATTTTTTTTTCAATTATGAGGAATGATGCCGCTCTCATTAGGATACAACGTAGGATACATGCACTAATGTGATGTGTTCAGTCGAAAAGCAACATCAATCCTCATAAACGTGATTAAAAGAAATTTAGTGACAAAAATGACTTTTTTTTTAAAATATGAGAATTGATGCCGCTGTCCTTGGGATACATGGTAGGGTACATGAACTTATCTTATGTGTTCAGTCGAGAGGTAACATCAATCCTCATCCGCGTGATAAAAATGAAATTTAGGAACAAAAATGACATTTTTTTGAAATTATGAGGATTGATGCCGCTCTCCTTGAGAGACATGGTAGGGTACATGCACTTGTGTGATGTATTCAGCCGAAAAGAAACATCTTTCTTCATCAACGTGAAAAAAATGAAATTTAGGGACGAAATGATTGTTTTTTCAATGATGAGGAATGATGCCGCTCTCATTGGGATGCAACGTAGGATACATGCACTAATGTGATGTGTTTAGCCGAAAAGTAACATCCATCCTCATAAACGTGAAAAAAATGAAATTTAGGGACGAAAATGACATTTTTTAAATTATGTGGAGTGATGACACTGTCCTTGGGATACATGGTAGGGTACATACACTTGTGTGATGTGTTCAGTCGGAAAGTAACATCAATCCTCATCAACGTAAAAAAAAATGAAATTTAGGGACGAAAATGACTTTTTTTTAAAACAATGAGGATTGATGCCACTCTACTTGGGATACATGGTAGGGTACATGCACTTATCTGATGTGTTCAGTCAAAAGGTAACTTCAATCCTTGTAAGCGTGATAAAAATGAAATTAAGGAACAAAAATGACATGTTTTTAAAATTATGAGGATTGATGCTGCTTTCCTAGGATACATGGTAGGGTACATGCACTTTTGTGATGCGTTCAATCGAAAAGTAATATCAATCCTCATAAACTTTGAAAAAATGAAATTTAGGCACGAAAATGACATTTTTTAAAATCATGAGGATTCATGCCCCTCTACTAGGTAGGATACATGGTAGGGTACATGCACTTTTGTGATGTGTTCAGTCGAAAAGCAACATCAATCCTCATAAACGTGAATAAAAGAAATTTAGGGACGAAAATGATATTTTTTAAAATTATGAGGATTGATGCTGCTCTCCTTGGGATACATGGTAGGGTACATCCACTATTGTCGTGTGTTAAGTCGAAAAGTAACATCAATCCTCATAAACGTGAAAAAAAGGAAATTTAGGGACGAAATGATTTTTTTTTCAATTATGAGGAATGATGCCGCTCTCATTAGGATACAACGTAGGATACATGCACTAATGTGAGGTGTTTAGCCGAAAAGTAACATCAGTCCTCATAAACTCGAAAAGAATAATATTTAGGGACGAAATAAATTTTCTTAAATTATGAGGATTGATGCTCCTATCCTAGGATACATGGTAGGGTGGATGCACTTTTGTGATGTTTTCAGTCGAAAAGTAATATCAATCAACATAAACGTGAAAAAAATGATATTTAGGAACGAGAACGATATTATTTAAAACTATGAAGATTGTTGCCGTTGTCCTTGGGATACATGGTAGGGTACATGCACTAATCTGGTGTGTTCAGTTGGAAAGTAACATCAATCCTCATAAACGTGAAAAAAATGAAATTTAGAGACGAAAATGATATTTTTTAAAATTCTGAGGATTGATGCTGCTCTGCTAGGATAAATGGTAGGGTACATGCACTTTTGTGATGTGTTCAATCAAAAAGTATTATCAATCCTCATGAACGTGAAAAAAATGATATTTAGGAACGAGAATGATATTATTTAAAACTATGAAGGTTGTTGCCGTTGTCCTTGGGATACATGGTAGGGTACATCCACTATTGCCGTGTGTTAAGTCGAAAAGTAACATCAATCCTCATAAACGTGAAGAAAATGAAATTTAGGGACGAAATGATTTTTTTTAATTCTGAGGATTGATGACACTGTCCTTGGGATACATGGTAGGGAGCATCCACTATTGTCGTTTGTCAAGTCGAAAAGTAACATAAATCCTCATGAACATTTAATAAATGAAATTTAGGGAAGAAATTAATTTTTTCAAAATGATGAGAATATCTATGCCGCTCTCCTTGGGATACATGGTAGGGTACATGCACTTTTGTGATGTGTTCAGTCGAAAAGTACCATCAATCCTCATAAACGTGGAAAAAAATGAAATTTAGGGACGAAAATGATATTTTTTAAAATTCTGAGGATACATGCTGCTCTGCTAGGATAAATGGTAGGGTACATGCACTTTTGTGATGTCTTCAATCGAAAAGTAATATCAATCCTCATAAAAATTAAAAAATGAAATTTAGGGACGAAAATGATATTTTTTAAAATTCTGAGGATTGATGCTGCTCTGCTAGGATAAATGGTAGGGTACATGCACTTTTGTGATGTCTTCAATCAAAAAGTAACATCAATCCTCATAAACATTAAAAAAATGAAATTTAGGGACGAAATTAATTTTTTAAAATTATGAGGATTGATGCCCCTTTCCTAGGATACATGGTAGGGTACATGCACTTTTGTGATGTGTTCAGCGGAAAAGCAACATCAATACTCATAAACATTAAAAAAATGAAATTTAGAGACGAAATTAATTTTTTTAAATTATGAGGATTGATGCCCCTCTCCTAGGATACATGGTAGGGTACATGCACTTTTATGATGTGTTCAGCGGAAAAGCAACATCAATACTCATAAACATTAAAAAAATGAAATTTAGAGACGAAATTAATTTTTTTAAATTATGAGGATTGATGCCCCTCTCCTAGGATACATGGTAGGGTACATGCACTTTTATGATGTGTTCAGCGGAAAAGCAACATCAATACTCATAAACATTAAAAAAATGAAATTTAGAGACGAAATTAATTTTTTTAAATTATAAGGATTGATGCCCCTCTCCTAGGATACATGGTAGGGTACATGCACTTTTATGATGTGTTCAGCGGAAAAGCAACATCCATCCTCATAAATGTGAAAAAATGAAATGTAGGGACGAAAATGACTTTTTTAAAATTATTAGG
>NW_027018804.1:0-10013 GCF_013076305.1 Rhopilema esculentum
GCCATCGCAAACCATCCGACTGACCATGATTTCCATTTAGTATGGCCATTCCTTTCTTTTGTCTTCTTTTCAGAAGACTGCTATGAAGTTCCCTTAATTGTTCTTTGATGTGTCCCATTTCCTCTTTAGTCAAGTTCTGCCGAAGGCTCTGCATCCGTTCATAGGCTGACACTTCGGCTCTTTCAATATCCTCCCTGTACTTCAATATCATTAGGCAAAGAAGCTGTCTCTCGGCCGTTCTCAAAACACTTGTCCAGGAATTCTCAAATTGTTCTTCTTTCTGGCCAGGATAGGAACAGACTTTTCTCAGGCGAAGGCCAAATGGAGTGACGTCGCAGACACGGCAAAATTCCAGGAAACTCCGATGATGTTCCAACTTGATAAGCGATGCGAATGTTCGAATAATTAAAATAATATGCTCCATAATGTATCATCATTCTATACCTATTCTAAGCAAACTGTATATATATATTCAATAGCTCCTAACTTTAAAGTTCTTTAAAAATATAAATAGATACTCAATAAAAAAACAACTTGGTTGACGTTTCGCTATAAGCTTCTTCAGAATAACTAACACATACATCTGGAGCGTAAAATAAGGAATACGGAACAAAAGAACAAAAAGTAACACATTTTACAAGCAAGAACAATAATAGCTAATTTAACAACATAATGATAGTTTCTAAGCACAGCCGGAGGTGAGAAAAGATGGATAAATACAATAGATCAAAGAACAATAGAACAAGTGTGATAGCAGATGGTATAGCATGCAGAAAGGTCCAAGGAAAAGGAACGGTAAATGCTGTCTGTCCCAAAAAAAAAAATAAGAAACTAGGTAAATAAATATAATAAATATAGAATGCAAAGAAAAGAAAGAAAGTAGATAGAAAACGTAGAAAAAATAAAAATAAACAAAAGTAACAAGGAGAAAATAAACAAAAAGATAGGAAATAAAAATAAAACTATGTGTCAACTAACCTAATATTAAGGCCCCGGGGCGCAAAAGTTTCTAACTTATACTGCCAGAAACTTTCACGTATCCTACCATTCCCATTAAGTCTATCTATAATAGTAACTTTTATATCTTCGAGAAACCCATGATGATCCTTCCCTGCAAAATGCCGGAAAAAATCAGCCTGAGGTACACCCGAAGAGCCCCCGATAAGCTTACGATTGCACGCCTTGTAGTTATTAAACCTAAGCCTAAAAAGCGTGCAAGTGCTACCCACATACTGTACACCACATACTTTACATTCCATAAGATACACAACATTGGACGAATCACAATTAAACGAAAAATTTATCTTATATTCCTTATCAGTTATATGGGAAGTAAAAGTATCAATGTCACACATAACATTACACACTTGACACCGAGACTTGCCACACGGAGTACAACCCTTGTTATGCGAAACCCCTGCCCCCTCACTATGAAGTTTAGCCCTAACTAGTATATCTTTAAGATTCTTACACCTCTTAAATGATATCAAAGGTGGCTGAGGAAACACCCTCCTATGCTCTTCTGATACTGTAAGCATAGAATGAAGTCTCCCGGCCACCTTGCCCAAATTATTCAAGGCTGGATGGTATGTGGTAACAAATGGAACCCGCCCATTCCCACTGTGTTCATGTTTCCCATTAGCCTTATCCAGTAGTGTAACCCTATCCTGCCTACGTGCCTTATCTATCTGTTCTGTTATAAGTGATTCCTCATACCCAGAAGAGCATAGGAGGGTGTTTCCTCAGCCACCTTTGATAAAGGCAAGGGGGTATGAGGAATCACTTATAACAGAACAGATAGATAAGGCACGTAGGCAGGATAGGGTTACACTACTGGATAAGGCTAATGGGAAACATGAACACAGTGGGAATGGGCGGGTTCCATTTGTTACCACATACCATCCAGCCTTGAATAATTTGGGCAAGGTGGCCGGGAGACTTCATTCTATGCTTACAGTATCAGAAGAGCATAGGAGGGTGTTTCCTCAGCCACCTTTGATAAAGGCAAGGGGGTATGAGGAATCACTTATAACAGAACAGATAGATAAGGCACGTAGGCAGGATAGGGTTACACTACTGGATAAGGCTAATGGGAAACATGAACACAGTGGGAATGGGCGGGTTCCATTTGTTACCACATACCATCCAGCCTTGAATAATTTGGGCAAGGTGGCCGGGAGACTTCATTCTATGCTTACAGTATCAGAAGAGCATAGGAGGGTGTTTCCTCAGCCACCTTTGATAAAGGCAAGGGGGTATGAGGAATCACTTATAACAGAACAGATAGATAAGGCACGTAGGCAGGATAGGGTTACACTACTGGATAAGGCTAATGGGAAACATGAACACAGTGGGAATGGGCGGGTTCCATTTGTTACCACATACCATCCAGCCTTGAATAATTTGGGCAAGGTGGCCGGGAGACTTCATTCTATGCTTACAGTATCAGAAGAGCATAGGAGGGTGTTTCCTCAGCCACCTTTGATAAAGGCAAGGGGGTATGAGGATTCACTTATAACAGAACAGATAGATAAGGCACGTAGGCAGGATAGGGTTACACTACTGGATAAGGCTAATGGGAAACATGAACACAGTGGGAATGGGCGGGTTCCATTTGTTACCACATACCATCCAGCCTTGAATAATTTGGGCAAGGTGGCCGGGAGACTTCATTCTATGCTTACAGTATCAGAAGAGCATAGGAGGGTGTTTCCTCAGCCACCTTTGATATCATTTAAGAGGTGTAAGAATCTTAAAGATATACTAGTTAGGGCTAAACTTCATAGTGAGGGGGCAGGGGTTTCGCATAACAAGGGTTGTACTCCGTGTGGCAAGTCTCGGTGTCAAGTGTGTAATGTTATGTGTGACATTGATACTTTCACTTCCCATATAACTGATAAGGAATATAAGATAAATTTTTCGTTTAATTGTGATTCGTCCAATGTTGTGTATCTTATGGAATGTAAAGTATGTGGTGTACAGTATGTGGGTAGCACTTGCACGCCTTTTAGGCTTAGGTTTAATAACTACAAGGCGTGCAATCGTAAGCTTATCGGGGGCTCTTCGGGTGTACCTCAGGCTGATTTTTTCCGGCATTTTGCAGGGAAGGATCATCATGGGTTTCTCGAAGATATAAAAGTTACTATTATAGATAGACTTAATGGGAATGGTAGGATACGTGAAAGTTTCTGGCAGTATAAGTTAGAAACTTTTGCGCCCCGGGGCCTTAATATTAGGTTAGTTGACACATAGTTTTATTTTTATTTCCTATCTTTTTGTTTATTTTCTCCTTGTTACTTTTGTTTATTTTTATTTTTTCCACGTTTTCTATCTACTTTCTTTCTTTTCTTTGCATTCTATATTTATTATATTTATTTACCTAGTTTCTTATTTTTTTTTTTGGGACAGACAGCATTTACCGTTCCTTTTCCTTGGACCTTTCTGCATGCTATACCATCTGCTATCACACTTGTTCTATTGTTCTTTGATCTATTGTATTTATCCATCTTTTCTCACCTCCGGCTGTGCTTAGAAACTATCATTATGTTGTTAAATTAGCTATTATTGTTCTTGCTTGTAAAATGTGTTACTTTTTGTTCTTTTGTTCCGTATTCCTTATTTTACGCTCCAGATGTATGTGTTAGTTATTCTGAAGAAGCTTATAGCGAAACGTCAACCAAGTTGTTTTTTTATTGAGTATCTATTTATATTTTTAAAGAACTTTAAAGTTAGGAGCTATTGAATATATATATACAGTTTGCTTAGAATAGGTATAGAATGATGATACATTATGGAGCATATTATTTTAATTATTCGAACATTCGCATCGCTTATCAAGTTGGAACATCATCAGAGTTTCCTGGAATTTTGCCGTGTCTGCGACGTCACTCCATTTGGCCTTCGCCTGAGAAAAGTCTGTTCCTATCCTGGCCAGAAAGAAGAACAATTTGAGAATTCCTGGACAAGTGTTTTGAGAACGGCCGAGAGACAGCTTCTTTGCCTAATGATATTGAAGTACAGGGAGGATATTGAAAGAGCCGAAGTATCAGCCTATGAACGGATGCAGAGCCTTCGGCAGAACTTGACTAAAGAGGAAATGGGACACATCAAAGAACAATTAAGGGAACTTCATAGCAGTCTTCTGAAAAGAAGACAAAAGAAAGGAATGGCCATACTAAATGGAAATCATGGTCAGTCGGATGGTTTGCGATGGCTCATGACGAAAACACATATTGAGGGCCACCTATTCAGCGAAGAGGATCTGTGTTCGGGACAACGACCTGCGGAAACTACCGGCACAGGGCAAGAAGATTGCCAAGGAGACGAGGGGGGAGTAATAGGACCTACAGACAGGATTATTGGACAAATTGTTAGTGGGAATGTGGTGAATCTTTCACACCGGACCCTTTCCGAAGTGGAAATAAGCCTCCTCTCGAAGGGTCTGAAATTTTCACCCACTCCTACTGACTTGGACAAGGCGCAGCTGAAGGCGGATTTCGATGTCTTTAAAAGAAGAATGCGTTTACGCTGGTTTTTCCGAGATTCTGAGTCAAACCCTTTGGACGTTAATATTTCTAATTTTAGGTGTAAGTCCAGCTGGAATCCTCCTACTTCTGATCCTCTGCTAGAATCTTTTCTTTCTCAACTTGAAAAGGATGTGCTGTCTATTACCACGGATGGTAAGTATTACAGTAACCTTTCCTCTTCTGAACTTTCTGCGTTGAATAATTTTAAGTGTGATAGGAATATAGTTATCAAGGAAGCGGACAAGGGCTCAGCTGTTGTAGTTTGGGACAGGGGGGATTACATAGAAGAGGCTAACCGGCAGTTAGGTGATAGGCAAGTTTACGAGGAGATTGAGGTGGACCCCACGATAGAATTGGGTAAGGCCGTTAATAATAGGATTAATGAGTTAAGGGTGGAGGATCCCGGGTTAAAGGAAGTGACTGATTTTCTTAAAGTTAATGAAGGGAAACTAGGTAAGTTCTATTTGTTACCTAAGATTCATAAGGGATTAAGTGGGGTTAAGGGTCGACCAGTCATTTCCAATTGTGGCACCGTTACAGAAAATATATCAGAATATCTAGATCACCACCTCAATCCACTGGTTAGCCTTGGTAGGTCTTACATTAAGGATACTAATCATTTCTTGTCTAAGTTAGGTGAAATAGGTAGGACACCAGAGGGGGCTATACTGTGTACAGTTGATGTTGTGGGACTCTATCCTAGCATTCCACATGGGGAGGGTCTGGAAGCCATCAGGGAAGCGCTGGATAGAAGGGAAAACCCAAACGTGGCTACTGATACCCTAGTGGGATTGGCATCTCTGGTTCTTGAAAGCAACTACTTTGAATTTAATGATAACTTTTATAGACAGAAGTTAGGCACCGCTATAGGAACTAAGTTCGCTCCAGCTTATGCAAACCTCTTTATGACTGGGTTGGAAAAAAGATTGTTGAAGGAATCAGTGGACACACCAATTGTATGGATGAGATTCATCGATGATGTTTTCTTTATCTAGACACATGGCGAGGAGAAGCTTGAGACCTTCATCAACTTTCTTAACAGTAGCCACGATACCATTAAGTTTACAGGGGAGCACTCCAGGGAGAGTATAAGTTTTCTAGACGTTAAGGTTAGTGTAAGTGAGGGGGGAGTCCTAACGACAGACTTGTTTTGTAAACCTACTGATACACATCAGTATTTACATAAGAAGTCTTGTCACCCATGGCATACCAAGAAGGCGATACCCTATAGTCAGGCTTTAAGGTTACGTAGGATTTGTTCGGACGATCGCCAGTTACGGGATAGGTTAAGGGATTTGGCTGGATGGTTAAAGGCAAGGGGGTATGAGGAATCACTTATAACAGAACAGATAGATAAGGCACGTAGGCAGGATAGGGTTACACTACTGGATAAGGCTAATGGGAAACATGAACACAGTGGGAATGGGCGGGTTCCATTTGTTACCACATACCATCCAGCCTTGAATAATTTGGGCAAGGTGGCCGGGAGACCTCATTCTATGCTTACAGTATCAGAAGAGCATAGGAAGGTGTTTCCTCAGCCACCTTTGATATCATTTAAGAGGTGTAAGAATCTTAAAGATATACTAGTTAGGGCTAAACTTCATAGTGAGGGGGCAGGGGTTTCGCATAACAAGGGTTGTACTCCGTGTGGCAAGTCTCGGTGTCAAGTGTGTAATGTTATGTGTGACATTGATACTTTCACTTCCCATATAACTGATAAGGAATATAAGATAAATTTTTCGTTTAATTGTGATTCGTCCAATGTTGTGTATCTTATGGAATGTAAAGTATGTGGTGTACAGTATGTGGGTAGCACTTGAACGCCTTTTAGGCTTAGGTTTAATAACTACAAGGCGTGCAATCGTAAGCTTATCGGGGGCTCTTCGGGTGTACCTCAGGCTGATTTTTTCCGGCATTTTGCAGGGAAGGATCATCATGGGTTTCTCGAAGATATAAAAGTTACTATTATAGATAGACTTAATGGGAATGGTAGGATACGTGAAAGTTTCTGGCAGTATAAGTTAGAAACTTTTGCGCCCCGGGGCCTTAATATTAGGTTAGTTGACACATAGTTTTATTTTTATTTCCTATCTTTTTGTTTATTTTCTCCTTGTTACTTTTGTTTATTTTTATTTTTTCCACGTTTTCTATCTACTTTCTTCCTTTTCTTTGCATTCTATATTTATTATATTTATTTACCTAGTTTCTTATTTTTTTTGGGACAGACAGCATTTACCGTTCCTTTTCCTTGGACCTTTCTGCATGCTATACCATCTGCTATCACACTTGTTCTATTGTTCTTTGATCTATTGTATTTATCCATCTTTTCTCACCTCCGGCTGTGCTTAGAAACTATCATTATGTTGTTAAATTAGCTATTATTGTTCTTGCTTGTAAAATGTGTTACTTTTTGTTCTTTTGTTCCGTATTCCTTATTTTACGCTCCAGATGTATGTGTTAGTTATTCTGAAGAAGCTTATAGCGAAACGTCAACCAAGTTGTTTTTTTATTGAGTATCTATATATATATATATATATATATATAATCAAAGAAAACACTTTCGTAAGACGTTTCGCTTTCGCTTCATCAGTAATAACTTTACAAAATCATAGGAGCCTACTTATCAACCTAAATTACAATAGAACACTACAATACAATAGAAACCTAAGGGGCACCTGCCTAATACAATACATATTGTCAAATGTGTTAGAACGCAAACTGTTATGGGGAACTGGGAGGGAAGTAAAAAGAAAGGTAGAAGAAAGAATGTGATGGAGATGCTGGTGTTGGCTGTCTCACAAGAGATAGATGAAAGCCATAAAAGCAAAAAACAAAATAACGAGAAGATAAGCTATAAACAAAAGAGCCGACATTAAAAATTAAAAATATAAAAAAAAAACTTTTAAAAATTTAAAACTGTAGAAGAATATATAAATGTCCTATGTATCTACCTGCCTAGTATTGAGACCCATCGGAGAGAAAGTATTCAAGCGATATTGCCAAAAACTTTCTCTCCTCCTATCATTACCTGTTAACCTATCTATGACCTTAACACTTACGTCATTCAGAAACCCCCGATGTCCTTCCTCAGAAAAATGTCTGAAGAATTCCTTCTGGGTCACTGAAGACCCTAAATTAAACTTACGACTACACGCCTTGTAATTATTAAACCTAAGCCTAAAAGGCGTGCATGTGCTACCTACATACTGGACTCCACAGACATTTCACTCAATTAAGTACACAACATTGGACGAGTCACAGTTAAACGAATAGTTGATCTTATATTCTTTACCTGTAGTGCTTGACTTAAAATTATCGCTGTTAGACATGACTTTACACACTTGACATCTGGACTTCTTACAACACGAACTTCCCCCGTTATTGTGTCCCTTCTCCCTCCCACTTGTAAGCCTAGCCCTCACCAAAATATCCTTAAGATTCTTACACCTCCTAAAAGCAACTACTGGTTGCACAGGGAACACCTCCTTGTGCTCTTCTGAATCAGTGAGCGAGGTATGGTGTTTCCTTGCAATGTTCCCCAAACCATTAAGTGCCGGATGGTATGTAGTCACGAGTGGAACCCTGTCAGCCCTCCCTTCGTTGGTTTTCCTACTTCCCGCTTTTTCCAGAAGAGTCTCCCTATCTAGCCTACGTACCCTATCTATTTGTTGATTAACAAGGGACTCTTCATACCCCCTATCCTTAAGCCATCCAGCGAGTTTACCTACATGTTCCTTAAACTGGCGATCATCTGAGCAAATCCTACGTTACCTAAGAGCCTGACTATAGGGGATCGCCTTCTTTGTATGCCAAGGGTGACAAGACTTCTTATGTAAGAACTGATGGGTATCAGTTGGCTTACAAAATAAGTCTGTCATAAGGACTCCCCCCTCTCCTACTTTTACCGTGACATCTAAGAAACTAATAGATTCTGTAGAATGTTCACTGGTAAACTTAATTGTGTCGTGGCTACTGTTGAGATGGTCAATGAATAACTTCAGCCTATTCTCCCCGTGTGTCCAGATAAAGAAAATATCATCGATAAATCTCATCCAGACAAGGGGCTTGTCGGCGAAGGTATCCATCAACCTCTCCTCTAACCTAGTCATAAAAAGATTGGCATAGGCCGGAGCGAACTTCGTGCCTATAGCCGTACCTAACTTCTGCTTATAAAACCTATCATTAAATTCAAAATAGTTATTCTCCAATACTAAGGAAGCGAGCCCAGCTAATGTGTCAGTAGCCACGCCTGGATTTTCCCGTCTATCCAGCGCCTCCCTTACGGCCTCTAAACCTTCCTCGTGTGGAATGCTAGGATAGAGTCCCACAACATCAACAGTGCATAAAATTGCCCCTTCTGGTATAGTTCCTATATTTCCTATCCTAGATAAAAAATGGTTTGTATCTTTAACATAAGACCTACTTTGGCTAACCAACGAGTTGAGGTGGTAATCTAGATATTCTGAAACATGTTCGGTTAATGTACCACAATTTGAAATGACTGGACGCCCCTTTACATTACTAAGACCCTTATGAATCTTAGGCAACAAATAAAATCTACCTAACCTAGGATTGTTTACTTCTAAATAGCCAGCCACTTCATCTAACGCCGGGTCCGCCTCCCTTATTTCTTTTAACTCATCATTTATGGTCTTACCCAGTTCTACAGAGGGATCCACCTCAACCTCTTCATATACCTGCCTATCGTCTAATTGTCGGTTAGCCTCCATTATATAGTCCCCCCGATCCCAAACTACAACCGCTGAACCCTTATCTGCTTCTTTTATAATTATGTCCCTATCACATTTAAGCTTATCGAGTGAAGAGAGTTCTGAAGGAGAGAGATTACTAAAATTCTTACCCTCCGGTGAGACAGACAGCACCTCATTCTCCACCAGCGAAATATAGTTCTCAAAAAGAAGGTTATTCTTAGGGGGCTGCCAGTTAGACCTATTTCTAAATAACTGTTTTTCTGTTTTAGTGTTGTCCTTAAAATGCCATTTTAATCTCATTCTTCGTTTAAACTCCTCAAGGTCCGCTCTCAGTTCCGCTTTGTTTATTTCCTTTGGTGTTGGGCAAAACTTGAGGCCTTTGGATAGCAGTGAAACATCATCTTCCGACAGCTCCTTCTTCGAAAGGTTGACAACATTTGTGCTGACAAACCTACCCGTAATGCGTCCCTCCTCTGACAGCCAATTCATTTCCCCAACACGAATCCTCAATGGCCCTGAATCAGTAGATAATGATCCTTCGTTGACTGACGCAGGGGCCTTGGACGGCAAGTCATTCCCATCAAATATATGATGCTCATGGTATTCGGTTGTCCTGAGAAAACCAGCGTTATCCTCTCAAAACTCTTTCCCATTTCTCGCCAAAATGCTAATAAGTTCACGTCGTCTTTTCTGGTAAAGTTGATTCCATTCAATCTGCAGTTGCTCCTGTACATGGGCCAACTCTTCCTTTGTCAGACTAGCGCGTGTTGCA
>NW_027018892.1:0-24480 GCF_013076305.1 Rhopilema esculentum
TATCCTACTAGAAGAGCGATTTATTATAAAAACGTATCCTACTATGGCCTATCCATACTAATAGACCTATCACTACTAATGTCCTATCTAACTATGTTCTATCTATCTAATGAACCTATTTTATTAAAAACCTATCCTACTAATGACCTATCCTACTGATGACCTATCCTACTAATGACCTATCCTACTAATGACCTATCCTACTAATGTCCTAGCCTACTAATGACTTAACCGATTAAACAACAAACATACTAATGACCTATCCTACTGATGACCTATCCTACTAATGACCTATCCTACTAATGACCTATCCTACTAATGTCCTAGCCTATAAATAACCAATTTTATTAAAAACCAATCCTACTAATGACCTATCCTACTAATGTCATATCCTACTAATGACCAATTTTATTAAAAACCTATCCTACCTAAGACCTATCATACTAATGTCCTATCCTATTAATGACCAATTTTTTTAAAAACCTATCCTACTAATGGCCTATCCTACTAATGACCTATCCTACTAATGGCATATCCTACTGATGACCTATCCTACTAATGGCCTATCCTACTAATGTCCTAGCCTACTAATGAGAAATTCTATAAAACACCTATCTTACTAATGACCTATCCTACTAATGTCCTAACCTACCAATGACCTATCCTACTATTGTCCTAGCCTATTAATGACCAATTTTATTAAAAACCTATCCTACTAATGACCTATCCTTCTAATGAACTATCTTACTAATGACCAAGTTTATTAAAAACCTATCCTACTAATAGCATATCCTGCTAATGACCTATCCTACTAATGTCCTATCCTACTAATGACCAATTTTATTTAAAACCTATCCCTCTAATGGCCTATCCTACTAATGACCAATCCTACCAATGGCCTATCCTACTAATGATCTAGCCTACTAATGACCAATTTTATTAAAAACCTATCCTACTAATGGCCTATCCTACTAATGACCTATCCTACTAATGTCCTATCCTACTAATGACCAATTTTATTAAAATTCTTTCCTACTAATCGCCTATCCTACTAATGACCTATCCTACTAATGTCCTATCCTACTAATGACCAATTTTATTTAAACCTATCCTTCTAATGGCCTACCCTACTAATGACCAATCCTACCAATGGCCTATCCTACTAATGACCTAGCCTACTAATGACCAATTTTATTAAAAACCTATCCTACTAATGGCGTAACCTACTCATGACCTCTCCTACTAATGTCCTAGCCTACTAATGACTTAACCTATTAAACAACAAACATACTAATGACCTATCCTACTGATGACCTATCCTACTAATGACCTATCCTACTAATGACCAATTTTATTAAAACCCTATCCTACTAATCGCCTATCCTACTAATGACCTATCCTACTAATGTCCTAGCCTACTAATGACTTAACCTATTAAACACCAAACATACTAATGGCCTATCATACTAATGACCTATCTTACTAATGACCAATTTTATTAATAACCTATCCTACTAATGGCCTATCCTACTAATGACCTATCCTACTAATGTCCTAGCCTATAATTGACCAATTTTATTAAAAACCTATCCTACTAATGACCTATCCTACTAATGACCCATCCTACTAATGTCCTAGCCTACTAATGACTTAATCTATCAAACAAATATCCTACTAATGACCAATTTTATTAAAAACCTATCCTACTAATGGCCTATTCTACTAATGACCTATCCTACTAATGACCTAGCCTACCAATGACCAATTTTATTAAAAACCTATCCTACTAATGACCTATCCTACTAATGACCTATCCTACTAATGTCCTAGCCTACTAATGACTTATTCTATCAAACAACTATCCTACTAATGACAAATTTTAAAAAACACCTATCCTACTAATGGCCTAACCAACTAATGACCTATCCTACTGATGACCTATCCTACTAATGACCAATTTTATTAAAAACCTATCCTACTAATGGCCTATCCTACTAATGACCTATCCTACTAATGACCTATCCTACTAATGTCCTAGCCTATAAATGACCAATTTTATTAAAAACCTATCCTACTAATGGTCTATCCTACTGATGACCTATCCTACTAATGACCTATCCTACTAATGACCAATTTTATTAAACACCTATCCTACTAATATCCTATCCTACTAATGTCCTAGCCTACTAATGACCAATTTTATTAAAAACCTATCCTGCTAATGGCCTATCCTACTAATGACCTATCCTACTAATGTCCTAGCCTACTAATGACCAATTTTATTAAAATTCTTTCCTACTAATGACCTATCCTACTAATGACCCATCCTACTAATGTCCTAAACTATAAATGACCAATTTTTTTAAAAACCTATCCTACTAATGGCCTATCCTACTAATGACCAATTTTATTAAAAACCTATCCTACTAATGGCCTATCCTACTAATGACCTATCCTACTAATGTCCTAGCCTACTAATGACCAATTTTATAAAAACCTATCCTACTAATGGCCTATTCTACTAATGACCTATCCTACTAATGTCCTAGCCTACTAATGACCAATTTTATTAAAAACCTATCCTGCTAATGACCAATTTTATTAAAAACCTATCCTACTAATGACCAATTTTATTAAAAACCTATCCTACTAATGGCCTATCCTACTAATGACCTATCCTACTAATGTCCTAGCCTACTAATGACCAATTTTATTAAAAACCTATCCCACTAATGGCCTATCCTACTAATGACCTATCCTACTAATGTCCTAGCCTACTAATGACCAATTTTATTTAAATTCTTTCTTACTAATGACCTATCCTACTAATGTCCTAGCCTACTAATGACCTATCCTACTAATGGCCTATCCTACTAATGTCCTAGCCTACTAATGACTTAACCTATTAAACACCAAACATACTAATGGCCTATCCTACTAATGACCTATCCTACTAATCACCAATTTTATTAAAACCCTATCCTACTAATGGCCTATCCTACTAATGACCTATCCTACTAATGTCCTAGCCTACTAATGACCTATCCTACTAATGTCCTAGCCTACTAATGACTTAACCTATTAAACACCAAACATACTAATGGCCTATCCTACTAATGACCTATCCTACTAATGACCAATTTAATTAAAAACCTATCCTACTAATGGCCTATCCTACTAATGACCTATCCTACTAATGTCCTAGCCTATTAATGACTAATTTTATTGAAAACCTATCCTACTAATGACCTATCCTACTAATGACCTATCCTACTAATGTCCTAGCCTACTAATGACTTAATCTATCAAACAAATATCCTACTAATGACCAATTTTATTAAAAACCTATCCTACTAATGGCCTATCCTACTAATGACCTATCCTACTAATGACCCAGCCTACCAATGACCAATTTTATTAAAAACCTATCCTGCTAATGACCTATCCTACTAATGACTTATCCTACTAATGTCCTAGCCTACTAATGACTTATTCTATCAAACAACTATCCTACTAATGACAAATTTTAAAAAACACCTATCCTACTAATGGCCTAACCTACTAATGACCTATCCTACTGATGACCTATCCTCCTAATGACCTATCCTACTAATGACCAATTTTATTAAAAACCTGTCCTACTAATGGCCTATCCTACTAATGACCTATCCTACTAATGACCTATCCTACTAATGTCCTAGCCTATAAATGACCAATTTTATTAAAAACCTATCCTACTAATGGTTTATCCTACTGATGACCTATCCTACTAATGGCCTATCCTACTAATGACCAATTTTATTAAACACCTATCCTACTAATGTCCTATCCTACTAATGTCCTAGCCTACTAATGACCAATTTTATTAAAAACCTATCCTACTAATGGCCAATCCTACTAATGACCTATCCTACTAATGTCCTAGCCTACTAATGACCAATTTTATTAAAATTCTTTCCTACTAATGACCTATCCTACTAATGACCCATCCTACTAATGTCCTAAACTATAAATGACCAATTTTATTAAAAACCTATCCTACTAATGGCCTATCCTACTAATGACCTATCCTACTAATGTCCTAGCCTATAAATGACTAATTTTATTGAAAACCTATCCTACTAATGACCTATCCTACTAATGACCTATCCTACTAATGTCCTAGCCTACAAATGACTTAATCTATCAAACAACTATCCTACTAATGACCAATTTTATTAAAAACCTATCCTACTAATGGCCTATCCTACTAATGGCCTATCCTACTAATGACCTATCCTACTAATGGCCTATCCTACTAATGTCCTAGCCTACTAATGACTTAACCTATTAAACACCAAACATACTAATGGCCTATTCTACTAATGTCCTATCCTACTAATCACCAATTTTATTAAAACCCTATCCTACTAATGGCCTATCCTACTAATGACCTATCCTACTAATGTCCTAGCCTACTAATGACCTATCCTACTAATGTCCTAGCCTACTAATGACTTAACCTATTAAACACCAAACATACTAATGGCCTATCCTACTAATTACCTATCCTACTAATGACCAATTTTATTAAAAACCTATCCTACTAATGGCCTATCCTGCTAATGACCTATCCTACTAAGGTCCTAGCCTATAAATGACCAATTTTATTAAAAACCTATCCTACTAATGACCTATCCTACTAATGACCTATCCTACTAATGTCCTAGCCTACTAATGACTTAATCTATCAAACAACTATCCTACTAATGACCAATTTTATTAAAAACCTATCCTACTAATGGCCTATCCTACTAATGGCCTATCCTACTAATGACTTATTCTACTAATATCCTAGCCTACTAATGACTTAATCTATCAAACAACTATCCTACTAATGACCAATTTTAATAAACACCTATCCTACTGATGGCCTAACCTACTAATGACCTATCCTACTAATGTCCTAGCCTACTAATGACTTAACCTATTAAACAACAAACATACTAATGACCTATCCTACTGATGACCTATCCTACTAATGACCTATCCTACTAATGACCAATTATATTAAAACCCTATCCTACTAATGGCCTATCCTACAAATGTCCTAGCCTACTAATGACTTAACCTATTAAACACCAAACATACTAATGGCCTATCCTACTAATGACCTAGCCAATTAATGACCAATTTTATTAAAAACCTATCCTACTAATGGCCTATCCTACTAATGACATATCCTACTAATGACCTATCCTACTAATGTCCTAGCCTATTAATGACCAATTTTATTAAAAACCTATCCTACTAATGGTCTATCCTACTGATGACCTATCCTACTAATGACCTATCCTACTAATGAACAATTTTATTAAACACCTATCCTACTAATCTCCTAGCCTACTAATGAGAAATTTTTTAAAACACCTTTCCTACTAATGACCTATCCTACTAATGTCCTAACCTACCAATGACCTATCCTACTATTGTCCTATCCTACTAATGACCAATTTTATTAAAAACTTATCCTACTAATGACCTATCCGTCTAATGAACTATCCTACTAATGACCAATTTTATTAAAAACCTATCCTACTAATAGCCTATCCTACTAATGACCTATCCTACTAATGTCCTAGCCTACTAATGACCAATTTTATTAAAAACCTATCCTACTAATGGCCTATCATACTAATGACCTATCCTACTAATCTCCTATCCTATAAATGACCGATTTTATTAAAATCCTATCCTACTAATGGCCTATCCTACTAATGATCTATCCTACTAATGGCCTATCCTACTAATCTCCTAGCCTACTAATGAGAAATTTTTTAAAACACCTCTCCTACTAATGACCTATCCTACTAATGTCCTAACCTACCAATGACCTATCCTACTATTGTCCTAGCCTATTAATGATCAATTTTATTAAAAACCTATCCTTCTAACGGCCTATCTTACCAATGGCCTCTCCTACTAATGACCTAGCCTACTAATGACCAATTTTATTAAAAACCTATCCTACTAATGGCCTATCCTACTAATGACCTATCCTACTAATATCCTAGCCTACTAATGACCAATTTTATTAAAAACCTATCCTACTAATGGCCTATCATACTAATGACCTATCCTACTAATGTCCTAGCCTACTAATGACCAATTTTATTAAAAACCTATCCTACTAATGGCCTATCCTACTAATGACCTATCCTACTAATGTCCTAGCCTACTAATGACCCTATCCTACTAATGGACTATCATACTAATGACTTATCCTACTAATGTCCTAGCCTATAAATGACCAATTTTATTAAAAACCTATCCTACTAATGGCCTATCCTACTAATGACCTATCCTACTAATGTCCTAGCCTACTAATGACCAATTTTATTAAAAACCTATCCTACTAATGGACTATCATACTAATGACTTATCCTACTAATGTCCTAGCCTATAAATGACCGATTTTATTAAAAACCTATCCTACTAATGGCCTATCCTACTAATGACCTATCCTACTAATGGCCTATCCTACTAATGACCTAGCCTACTAACGACCAACTTTATTAAAAACCTATCTTACTAATGACCTATCCTACTAATGGCTTATCCTACTAATGACCTAGCCTACTAATGACCAATTTTATTAAAAACCTATCCTTCTAACGGCCTATCTTACCAATGGCCTATCCTACTAATGACCTAGCCTACTAATGACCAATTTAATAAAAACCTATCCTACTAATGACCTATCCTACTAATGTCCTATCCTACTAATGAACATTTTTATTAAAAACCTATCCTACTAATAGCCTATCCTACTAATGACCTATCCTGCTAATGGCCTATCCTACTAATCTCCTAGCCTACTAATGACCAATTTTATTAAAAACCTATCCTACTAATGGACTATCATACTAATGACTTATCCTACTAATGTCCTAGCCTATAAATGACCGATTTTATTAAAAACCTATCCTACTAATGGCCTATCCTACTAATGACCTATCCTACTAATGGCCTATCCTACTAATGACCTAGCCTACTAACGACCAACTTTATTTAAAACCTATCTTACTAATGACCTATCCTACTAATGGCTTATCCTACTAATGACCTAGCCTACTAATGACCAATTTATTAAAAACCTATCCTACTAATGACCTATCCTACTAATGTCCTAACCTACCAATGACCTATCCTACTATTGTCCTAGCCTATTAATGACCAATTTTATTAAAAACCTATCCTTCTAACGGCCTATCTTACCAATGGCCTATCCTACTAATGACCTAGCCTACTAATGACCAATTTATTAAAAACCTATCCTACTAATGACCTATCCTACTAATGTCCTATCCTACTAATGAACATTTTTATTAAAAACCTATCCTACTAATAGCCTATCCTACTAATGACCTATCCTGCTAATGGCCTATCCTACTAATCTCCTAGCCTACTAATGACCAATTTTATTAAAAACCTATCCTACTAATGGCCTATCCTACTAATGACCTATCCTACTAATGTCCTAGCCTACTAATGACCAATTTTATTAAAATTCTTTCCTACTAATGATCTATCCTACTAATGACCCATCCTACTAATGTCCTAAACTATAAATGACCAATTTTATTAAAAACCTATCCTACTAATGGCCTATCCTACTAATGAACAATTTTATTAAAAACCTATCCTACTAATGGCCTATCCTACTAATGACCTATCCTACTAATGTCCTAGCCTACTAATGACCAATTTTATTAAAAACCTATCCTACTAATTGCCTATCATACTAATGACCTATCCTACTAATCTCCTAGCCTACTAATGTCCAATCGTACTAATGACCAATTTTACTAAAAACCTATCCTACTAATGGCCTATCCTACTAATGAACTATCCTACTAATGTCCTATCCTACTAATGACCAATTTTATTAAAAACCTATCCTACTAATGGACTATCATACTAATGACCTATCCTACTAATGTCCTAGCCTATAAATGACCGATTTTATAAAAAACCTATCCTACTAATGGCCTATCCTACTAATGATCTATCCTACTAATGGCCTATCCTACTAATCTCCTAGCCTACTAATGAGAAATTTTTTAAAACACCTTTCCTACTAATGACCTATCCTACTAATGTCCTAACCTACCAATGACCTATCCTACTATTGTCCTAGCCTATTAATGACCAATTTCATTAAAAACCTATCCTACTAATGACCTATCCGTCTAATGAACTATCCTACTAATGACCAATTTTATTAAAAACCTATCCTACCAATGTCCTATCATACTAATGATTTATCCTCTTCAACACCTTTTCTACGAATGACCTATCCCATTAAACACCTATCCTACTAATGACGTTTTCAGTCAATCAGATATCGTTTTAATGAACTGTCGGATCAATGACCAATCTATCCTATGACAATTCTTGTCTTTTCGAAGACCTACCCAATTGAAGACCTAGGATATTATTGATCAATCCTTTTATGTCCTTTCCTATCCAAAAATCTATGCTATCAAAACTAATTGTATCTATTGTAACAACTTCTACAGCTGATAAAGACAAACACAAACAAACTCCTGGAATGGTTTAAATTGAAAAATTTTCTATATACACAATTAAAATTCGAGAAATGGGAGGTTATAAAAAAGCTTGACATTGCCAATGAGTTTACAATAATATAACTTAACATTGTTTTAAGTTTGACAATTATCCTAAGTTAGAAAATTAACATCGATATATCTGAAAATATAAAGCCAACAATTGAATTATTTAGAGTGAACAGCAAAGCATATTAAAGACCAATTATTAAAGGATATTTACCATTAATTTTGGTATTGTTTATTTTTTTCTATTGCCCATTAGTATGGATGTTATGTAGCAAAGGAAGTCATGATAATTTAATAAAAATTAAATAGCATTACCGCTAGAGTTTTGTGACTATTCATCCTACTTTAATGATTTTGTTGCCAACTTGAAGGAGACTACCATACACCTTAATCATATAGCGTGTCAGCGTATCTAAAATTTTTGACAATCTGAATTCTTGATAATCTAGATTCGATGGTTTTTTGCCAAAAATAACGACTCACAATTTTCGTTTATGAAATCTTTCTTGAGACAAAAGGTCAAAACTATAGATTAGAGAATCCGGTCGCTTAGCTTTTCAATAAATTTACAAGAATTGAAAATCTGATTGAAATTTGGCTATTAGAAAACGAAGACGTGCTATTTTTCGGCAAATTAACTGCCTTGAGAAATCCTTGTTTTTGTTTCAGGTTAGTCGGATTTTGTGTTTTTTTGCTATTGTTAAACTATCATTAAATAAATCATTCAATGCGATAAACTTATAAACAATAGAATACAGTATAATACAATACCTCTGCCTGCAAGCTGGGTATCCATAATAACTGTCTGCTCAACCATCGCATTTTCAGCCAGAGTTTTTTTCCTCACAGCGGCAAATACCGGATTCGGCGACACACATTGTTGCTACTGTCTTTGCATGGTCACACTCTCATCCTGAAAGAGAACACAACAGTCAATAACAAAGAAATACTATTGATAAATTGGAAGCCTTTCTTTTCAAGTCTTTATGTGAAATATTCACATTACCATAATCCATACCAATGTTGAGACGGATACAAAAATAATGTCTGAGAATACACTCATTTCTTTTCATATATATCTCCACTAAATCTGACAATAAACAATTTCTGTTAGGGCACAAACTAATATGGTTTTTCTCCATATTTCTGAAGACAAATTAGCTTGCTTTGGGGCTTTATCATAATGGAAAGATGGAACATGACCAAGAGCGCCATTGGCCAACTGTGAATGTTTGTAGTTCTTTTGCTTTGATCGTTTGTTGCGTCAAGGGAGTGTGGACACTAAAAACACTGGCATCTTTTGGAATGAGAATCCGTATTAACTTGGGTTAGCAATAAAGTCTTTCACGGATCGAAATTCTAAGGGGAATGTATTCTCGATCTTCTATTCAAATTTGGTTTAGAAAAGAACATTGGCCAGGGGATCGAGAAACTCAATCAACATTGAAATATTGGGAAATAATGACAAGATTACGGCCTATTGTGTTCACAAAAATAGAAGCTCAACTATCTGGTGATTGTAAAAGATACTAAAATGGTAATTAAAGAAATATTGCAACTTAAACAAAACATCTAAATTGATCTTCAAATCTATAAAACATCGAACAAAACTGATTTTATAAAATTGAAGTTCTCGTTGAATGAAACGTGAGGAAAGATTGTTTTTCGACCTTTAGCATGCTACCACAAATAACACACGCGACATTGTGTCAAATAATCCTCGAATGCTTTGGAAATTGAGATTAACTAAGCCAAAATATTTGTTCAATTGCCCTACAGTCGACAACGAGTATTTGAAAAGTGTTAAGTCATTTACCTGACCAACGTCAAAAGAAATGTTGAATTTCTCATACTGCAAGCCCTTGGACAGCGAAGGAAACTGCCGCCATTTTACGCGCCTAGACATTCCCCACATGTTGATGTAGTGGTTTTTGTTTGACCTTTATCTTCATCAAAACATGGAGGCGGCAGAAATTGAGGTGCTGCTTTATCAGTCTTGTTTCAATTGCCTACATCAACAAAACTCAATTCTTTATTCCCGACTTTCTACATTACAAAAATGAATAATAATTAAATATCAGTCTACTTGTCGTCCAATATTGAAGATTTCATAATCTATTATCACGCAAAGGTCTTGTAATTATTTTTGCATTCACCATTTTAGTCCAAGATTGATAGTACATACATTCGGCCACAAATAAGTAAAAATAAACTAACAAGATAAAATAATCAATATTTTGGAAAATAACATCTCTTTGTGCGTTGTAAATACAATGATTTGATTTGATTTCTTAGGGAGAGTAATTAAATATAAGCCCTCACGGAGAAAAATACTGATATACACTGTTTTTAAATTATAGTTTTATTTCAAGAAATTTATAGAAGGCATCTCTAAGGTCCTCAAATCTGATTCCCACTTTTAAAATGGCTTCGAGGGGAGCAGGAGCAGTTTTGTCCCAGGTTTTCAATGTCTGTTTTCATGGACACTGAAAGTGGAACAAACTAAGAGCAAGGGGGCAAGCTTGAGTAAAGGGCCTTTGAAAACAACTTTCAGCTTCTACTCATTACTTCTACTAACTGCCATTTTATTTCAATCTTCTGTTGGTATCTTGAAAGTTGGCTAACTTTTGGCAAAAGGATTTATTTTACAAGTTTTGAGAAATGTCGTCATGATTTAAGCACTGGCACTGGAATCAGAATTCCAACGGAATCTCTCTGATTTTTACAATCTGGCGGTTTCAAGAGTACTTTAATCAAATGGGCACGCTGGCCCCTCTTGCCCCTCCTATCAAAAGGCAACAGGGGCGGTTGACCCTCGCGCCCCATTCTACGGCGTCCCTGTCTGTAATGTCTCGTAATGTAATTCTTTCTTAAGAATGGAATCAACAAATGGATTCTGTTCCAAAATATAGCAACTTTTTACCAAAATGTTGATAATGTGATAGTTCCTATCGATTTTAAACATTAAGAGCAGTGACAACTTGTAGACTTAGACAGGGGGCAGATAAGATAGACCACGCAGAAAACTTGAAACTTCACATTTCCAATATTTCTGCGTGATCTCATTATTCTCGATTCTGTTCCAAAATATAGCAACTTTTTACCAAAATGTTGATAATGTGATAGTTCTCATCGATTTTAAACATTAAGAGCAGTGACAACTTGAAGACTCAGACAGGGGGGCAGATAAGATAGGCCACGCAGAAAACTCGAAACTTCACATTTCCAATATTTCTGCGTGATCTCATTATTCTCGATTCTGTTCCAAAATATAGCAACTTTTTACCAAAATGTTGATAATGTGACAGTTCTTATCGATTTTAAACATTAAGAGCAGTGACAACTTGTAGACTCAGACATAGGGGCAGATAAGATAGGCCACGCAGAAAACTTGTAACTTCACATTTCCAATATTTCTGCGTGATCTCATTATTCTTGATTCTGTTCCAAAATATAGCAACTTTTTACCAAAATGTTGATAATGTGATAGTTCTTATCGATTTTAAACATTAAAAACAGTGACAACTTGTAGACTTAGACAGAGAGGCAAATAAGATTGGCCACGCAGAAAAATTGAAACTTTACTTTTCCAATACTTCTGCGTGGGCTCATTATTCTCGATTCTGTTCCAAAATATAGCAACTTTTTACCAAAATGTTGATAATGTGATAGTTCCTATCGATTTTAAACATTAAGAGCAGTGACAACTTGTAGACTTAGACAGGGGGCAGATAAGATAGACCACGCAGAAAACTTGAAACTTCACATTTCCAATATTTCTGCGTGATCTCATTATTCTCGATTCTGTTCCAAAATATAGCAACTTTTTACCAAAATGTTGATAATGTGATAGTTCCTATCGATTTTAAACATTAAGAGCAGTGACAACTTGTAGACTTAGACAGGGGGGCAGATAAGATAGGCCACGCAAAAAACTTGAAACTTCACATTTCCAATATTTCTGCGTAATCTTCTTATTCTCGATTCTGTTCCAAAATATAGCAACTTTTTACCAAAATGTTGATAATGTGATAGTTCTTATCGATTATAAACATTAAGAACAGTGACAACTTGTAGACTCGGACAGGGGGGCAGATAAGATAGGCCACGCAGAAAAATTGAAACTTCACATTTCCAATATTTCTGCGTGATCTCATTATTCTCGATTCTGTTCCAAAATATAGCAACTTTTTACCAAAATGTTGATAATGTGATAGTTCTTATCGATTTTAAACATTAAGAACAGTGACAACTTGTAGACTCAGACATGGGGGCAGATAAGATAGGCCACGCAGAATACTTGAAACTTCACATTTCCAATATTTCTGCGTGATCTCATTATTCTCGATTCTGTTCCAAAATATAGCAACTTTTTACCAAAATGTTGATAATGTGATAAATCTTATCGATTTTAAACATTAAGAACAGTGACAACTTGTAGACTTAGACAGGGGGGCAGATAAGATAGGCCACGCAGAAAACTTGAAACTTTACATTTCCAATATTTCTGCGTGATCTCATTATTCTCGATTCTCTTCCAAAATATTGCAACTTTTTACCACAATGTTGATAATGTGATAGTTCTTATCGATTTTAAACATTAAGAACAGTGACAACTTGTAGACTCAGACAGGGGGGCAGATAAGATAGGCCACGCAGAAAACTTTAAACTTCACATTTCCAATATTTCTGCGTGATCTCATTATTCTCGATTCTGTTCCAAATATAGGAACTTTTTAACAAAATGTTGATAATGTGATAGTTCTTATCGATTTTAAACATTAAGAGCAGTGACAACTTGTAGACTTAGACAGGGGGGCAGATAAGATAGGCCACGCAGAAAACTTGAAACTTCACATTTCCAATATTTCTGCGTGATCTCATTATTCTCGATTCTGTTCCAAAATATAGCAACTTTTTACCAAAATGTTGATAATGTGATAGTTCTTAGCGATTTTAAACATTAAGAGCACTGACAACTTGTAGACTTAGACAGGGAGGCAGATAAGATAGGCCACGCAGAAAACTTGAAACTTCACATTTCCAATATTTCTGCGTGATCTCATTATTCTCGATTCTGTTCCAAAATATAGCAACTTTTTACCAGAATGTTGATAATGTGATAGTTCTTATCGATTTTAAACATTAAGAACAGTGACAACTTGTAGACTTCACATTTCCAATTTTTCTGCGTGGCTCAATATTATTTCGATTCTGTTCCAAAATATAGCAACTTTTTAAAAAAATGTTGATAATGTGATAGTTCTCATCGATTTGAAGCATTAAGAACAGTGACAACTTGTAGACTTAGACAGGGGGGCAGATAAGATAGGCCACGCAGAAAACTTGAAACTTCACATTTCCAATATTTCTGCGTGGCTCATTATTCTCGATTCTGTTCCAAAATATAGCAAATTTTTACCAAAATGTTGATAATGTGATAGTTCTTATCGATTTTAAACATTAAGACAGTGACAACTTGTAGACTCAGACAGGGGGGCAGATAAGATAGGCCACGCAGAAAACTTGAAACTTCACATTTCCAATATTTCTGCGTGATCTCATTATTCTCGATTCTGTTCCAAAATATAGCAACTTTTTACCAAAATGTTGATAATGTGATAGTTCTTATCGATTTTAAACATTAAGAGCAGTGACAACTTGTAGACTCAGACAGGGGGGCAGATAAGATAGGCCACGCAGAAAACTTGAAACTTCACATTTCCAATATTTCTGCGTTGACTCATTATTCTCGATTCTGTTCCAAAATATAGCAACTTTTTACCAAAATGTTGATAATGTGATAGTTCTTATCGATTTTAAACATTAAGAACAGTGACAACTTGTAGACTCAGACAGGGGGCAGATAAGATAGGCCACGCAGAAAACTTGAAACTTCACATTTCCAATATTTCTGCGTTGACTCATTATTCTCGATTCTGTTCCAAAATATAGCAACTTTTTACCAAAATGTTGATAATGTGATAGTTCTTATCGATTTTAAACATTAAGAGCAGTGACAACTTGTAGACTTAGACAGGGGGGCAGATAAGATAGGCCACGCAGAAAACTTGAAACTTCACATTTCCAATATTTCTGCGTGATCTCATTATTCTCGATTCTCTTCCAAAATATAGCAACTTTTTACCAAAATGTTGATAATGTGATAGTTCTTATCGATTTTAAACATTAAGACAGTGACAACTTGTAGACTTAGACAGGGGGGCAGATAAGATAGGCCACGCAGAAAACTTGAAACTTCACATTTCCAATATTTCTGCGTGACTCATTATTCTCGATTCTGTTCCAAAATATAGCAATTTTTACCAAAATGTTGATAATGTGATAGTTCTCATCGATTTTAAACATTAAAGAACAGTGACAACTTGTAGACTTAGACAGGGGGGCAGATAAGATAGGCCACGCAGAAAACTTGAAACTTCACATTTCCAATATTTCTGCGTGGCTCATTATTTTCGATTCTGTTCCAAAATAAAGCAATTTTTTACCAAAAACGTAGATAAAGTGATAGTTCTTATCGATTTTAAACATTAAGAACAGTGACAACTTGTAGACTCAGACAGGGGGGCAGATAAGATAGGCCACGCAGAAAACTTGAAACTTCACATTTCCAATATTTCTGCGTTGACTCATTATTCTCGATTCTCTTTCAAAAAATAGCAATTTTATACCACAATGTTGATAATGTGATAGTTCTTATCGATTTTAAACATTAAGAGCAGTGACAACTTGTAGACTCAGACAGGGGGGCAGATAAGATAGGCCACGCAGAAAACTTGAAACTTCACATTTCCAATATTTCTGCGTGATCTCATTATTCTCGATTCTGTTTCAAAATATAGCAACTTTTTACCAAAATGTTGATAATGTGATAGTTCTTATCGATTTTAAACATTAAGAACAGTGACAACTTGTAGACTCAGACAGGGGGGCAGATAAGATGGGACACGTAAAAAAAATGAATCTTCACATTTCCAATATTTCTGCGTGGGCTCATTATTCTCGATTCTGTTCTGGAATATAGCAATTTTTTACGAAAAACGTTGATAATTTGATAGGTCTCATCGAATTAAAGCATTTCAGAACAATTTAGAACTTGTAAACTTAGACACATTATCTACGTTTTTTGTAAAAAATTGCTATATTTTGGAACAGAATCGAGAATATTGAGCCCACTCAGAAAAATTAGAAATGTGAAGTTTCTATTTTTTTTGCGTGGCCTATCTTATCTGCTACCACCCTCCCCCTGGCTAAGTCTGGAAGTTGTCACTGTTCTTAATGCTTTGAATCGATGAGAACCATCATATTATCAATGTTTTTGGAAAAAAAACTGTTCTATTTTGGAACAGAAGATTTTGTGCTCATTAATTTATATCGGGTATTTAGCATTAAACTAATTTATGCGAAATATTTACAATGAATGTGATTATTTATAAAAAGTAATTAATTATAAAAACTCTTAATATACAATTTATATTTTGCAAAATCCACAGCTGCACATAAAGTTTCCCGATGATTTTTAAAGATATGTAGTGATTGGGGATCTTTAATTTAATTAATTTTAATTTGTTGGTCAATAAATCTAATGTTCTCGGTACCATGTGTTGTTGCACTTCTCTGTACCTCTCTGTACCAGTGCTGTTCTTTCACTTGGAGAAATAATGTTGCTGTTTGCTCGAAATTCAAATTTTATGTTTCTAGTAACATACACATCCACCATTAATCCCGAATTCAGGTTATTGACAGTTTTATGTATCCCAGCCAAAAGTAGCTGTAAATCTATCTGGTGAATAGACACTGATTCTGTTTTATTAAATTAGGACATTTTCTGTTTTAGTAAATAATTGATCAAAATTGGAAGTGCTATATTTGCATATGATTCGAAGAGCACATTCAAGAATCTTGTTTACCGTAAAAGCTCTATTAAGCCCCCTCTCTATTAGCCACTACTTTCTAATAAGCCCCCCTTTTAAGCAGAAATTTGAAATAAGCCCCCTCTCTCTATTAAGCCCCCTCTCCATTTTCATACAAGAAAGACTACAGAGTAAAGTGCAATGATTTAGTGATAGCTTATGATGTATTTCGTCGTAATATTGCCAGTTTCTAATTTCATGTGTTTGAGAGTGATGTTGATCCTTTTAAAGCAATACCAGATGTTTTGCAGGAGGATATTGCTGATTTGATTATTGATTCAGTCGAAGATGAGGAATTCTTTATAGACTGAGACTTAAAACTTCATTGAATTCCATGATTTAACGATTACATTTCAGCCATTGTTCTGTTATACATTTTCGTTTTTAGATATAAACTAGAAAGCTACAGGATTATAAAAATAATTTTTGCATCCTTGATCTTGATTTTTTATATAAACCCCCCCCCCCTCTCCAATGAGCCCCTTTTTCTATTAAGCCCCCTTTCTAGGACCTCGAAATTTAAATGAGCCCCCGGGGGTTTAATAGAAATTTTACGGTATTCCATTATTCAAATTACTACCATGGAACATCCACAGAAGTAGGCAATAACTAAAATTAGACATTATAAGGGAGTTCATTGCTAGAACTAGTTGAGGTGCAGCCATAAATGTTAATATGCGATATATGCGATTTACAGCAAGAAGTTTTTGACTGGCCTTTTTGCAGAGGTTTGCAAAGATTGGAAGCTTAACATTTTGTCGAAGGTTGTTCCAAGAAGTGTCTCTTCGTTACTCTCTCTTATCAGATTCTTACAGAGACCTCTTTATCTTTTTTTCCCGAATATTAGAAGATGCGATAACAAGCAAGATGCGAACCATTGCGATAACAAGCAAGCGTTTCTTTTGAGTGATTCTAATATTACGTGCAGATCGTATCCACAAGGAAGGTTGTAGAATCATCCACATAATTACATAGATAGTAGATAGTAGGACAAAGAACTACAAAGTATATGGTTGCAAATCCCTATTCTAAGCGTAGAAAGGCGTAAAATTTTTGGAGATTTGTTAACTCACATTGTATTCTTTGTCGCACCTTTTTGTGCAAATCGTCTCCATTCCACACCCTTACTATACATCAAATTGTATCCGACACAAGGGTTGTCTTTTCCAAGAGAGAGCAATAAAACTACATTAACTTGTTAATTCTATGCAATGTATTGTATATACCTGTAAGGCTACACTGTAAAATGATACACAATTTGCTGGCATCACACCCTGAACGCAAGGGTGAGGGGCATCCAGGTGTAGGGAAAAAATTTCAAATTTCAAGAACAACATACATACCTATGTGTATGTATAAGTGCACACATACAAGTGGGAGCTGGGGGCACAGAGGCACATGCTATGCACTTTGTTTTCACAATTTTGCTGCTGTCTGCATAACCAACTGTTACACTTGAAATGCTTAGGTGCCTTACGTAATAAGCAAGAGAGCAGGGAGTGACTTTTTGGAGCCATGTTCTAAAATTTATCCATGCAATCTGCTTTTAACAACATCAAAACAACCAACTCGCAACCAGGGCCACCAAGTAGGGAAACAGGGGAAATCGCCTTTGAGGGTCTGGTCTGGCAATTTTCAAAATGCACTAAATCAAATATTAGTTACAAAAGAAGCAATAAAAAAACGAAGGCCTATAAAAGAACAACGTTTTAAACGATGGCAGGTAAATGACTGCAAGAAATGTTCGGAAATGTATTTGAAGCTAATCGAAAGCGCTTGGTAGCAAAAATTTTGTAAACCTCCTCTTTCCCCTTATCCCCAGGGCCTCCAGCTCCAATCGGCGGCACCGCTCATAACAAATCCAAAACACATCTATGTAATTGTAGCCCTATATCAGGCTTTCTAAAAACAGTCCTTTTAATCTCTTTGGCATTTTATAGAAACTTTGTTAGGATGCCCCTTCATGCAGGCGTCCGCCATTCTAGTGATGCTTTCTTCGTTCTTGTATGCACAAAAAGATATGAAACAATACTCTTTTTATAAGAATTCCTAATTTTTTGCTGAGAATACCTTAATCTAGCAATGAAAGAAAAGTCCGTACCGAGTTAGGCCAACACAAGTAAAAACAACATTTCTAAATATTTCCAAACAAAATGGTTCCAATTTCGAGCAGAAAATAAAAAAACTGTAAAGTAGAGCGATATGACAATCACACGTAACACATTAATGGATTAATCGCATTGACATTCGTAACAATCTTAATGCTTAGTAATGTTAGTTTTCGTGTAATTACTGTGATGTAATGTATACATTTGAGTGATAAACACAATGTTTCTTCTTTGGCTACTCAACAAAAAACTTCAGTTTTTCGAATCTGCAGTTTTCTTCAAGGCGAGTTGGTTGAAGGGGAATGGAAACCACAACAACGTTTGCACGTGATTTCAAAAGTAGATGTGATTGGTCGACCGTTCATATTCTCACAAAAAAGCGCGGGAATCAAGCATTGAATCAACCCTGTACTTGGCCTTGTTGTTTACAAAAAGACATCCACGAGGACGTTGTGCTCAAAGAAAATTAAAATTTCAACCCCTCAATATGCAGATTTTAGAAATTTGAACCCTTTTCTGTACTCATAAACCAGCACCTCAATTTCTGCCGCCTCCATGTTTTGATGAAGATAAAGGTCAAACAAAAACCACTACATCAACATGCGGGGAATGTCTAGGCGCGTAAAATGGCGGCAGTTTCCTTCGCTGTCCAAGGGCTTGCAGTATGAGAAAGTCAACATTTCTTTTGACGTTGGTCAGGTAAATGACTTAACACTTTTCAAATACTCGTTGTCGACTGTAGGGCAATTAGACAAATATTTTGGCTTAGTTAATCTCAATTTCCAAAGCATTCGAGGAACATTTGACAAAATGTCGCGTGTGTTATTTGTGGTAGCATGCTAAAGGTCGAAAAACAATCTTTCCTTACGTTTCATTCAACGAGAAGTTCAATTTTATAAAATCAGCTTTGTTCGATGTTTTATAGATTTGAAGATCAATTTAGATGTTTTGTTTAAGTTGCAACATTTCTTTAATTATCATTTTAGTATCTTTTACAATCACCAGATAGTTGAGCTTCTATTTTTGTGAACACAATAGGCCGTAATCTTGTCATTATTTCCCAATATTTCAATGTTGATTGAGTTTCTCGATCCCCTGGCCAATGTTCTTTTCTAAACCAAATTTGAATAAATGATCGAGAATACATTCCCCTTAGAATTTCGATCCGTGAAAGACTTTACGCTAACCCAAGTTAATACGGATTTCCATTGCAAAAGATGCCAGTGTTTTTTAGTGTCCACACTCCCTTGACGCAACAAACGATCAAAGCAAAAGAACTACAAACGTTCACAGTTGGCCAATTGCGCTCTTGGTCTTGTTCCATTTTTCCATTATGATAAAGCCCCAAAGCAAGCTAATTTGTCTTCAGAAATATGGAGAAAAACCATATTAGTTTGTGCCCTAACAAAAATTGTTTATTGTCAGATTTAGTGGAGATATATATGAAAAGAAATGAGTGTATTCTCAGACATTATTTTTATATCCGTCTCAACATTGGTATGGATTATGATAATGTGAATATTTCACATAAAGACTTGAAAAGAAAGGCTTCCAATTTATGAATAGTATTTCTTTGTTATTGACTGTTGTGTTCTCTTTCAGGATGAGAGTGTGACCATGCAAAGACAGTAGCAACAATATGTGTCGCCGAATCCGGTATTTGCAGCTGTGAGGAAAAAACTCTGGCTGAAGATACGATGGTTGAGCAGACAGTTGTTATGGATACCCAGCTTGCAGGCAGAGGTATTGTATTATACTGTATTCTATTGTTTATAAGTTTATCGGATTGAATGATTTATTTAATGATAGTTTAATAATAGCAAAAAAACACAAAATCCGACTAACCTGAAGCAAAAACAAGGATTTCTCAAGGCAGTTAATTTGCCGAAAAATAACACGTCTTCGTTTTCTAATAGCCAAATTTCAATCAGATTTTCAATTAATGCAAATTTATTGAAAAGCTAAGCGCCCGGATTCTCTAATCTATAGTTTTGACCTTTTGTCTCAAGAAAGATTTCATAAACGATAATCGTGAGTCGTTATTTTTGGCAAAAATCCATTTGAATCTAGATTATCAAGAATTCAGATTGTAAAGGGTTTTAGATACGCTGACACGCTATATGATTAAGGTGTATGGTAGTCTCCTTCAAGTTGGCAACAAAATCATTAAAGTAGGATGAATAGTCACAAAACTCTAGCGGTAATGCTCTTTAATTTTTATTAAATTATCATGACTTCCTTTGCTACATAACATCCATACTAATGGGCAATAGAAAAAAATAAACAATACCAAAAGTAATGGTAAATATCCTTTAATAATTGGTCTTTAATATGCTTTGCTGTTCACTCTAAATAATTGAATTGCTGGCTTTATATTTTCAGATATATTGATGTTAAGTTTCTAACTTAGGATAATTGTCAAACATAAAACAATGTAAAGTTAAATTATTGTCAACTAATTGGCAATGTCAAGCTTTTATGACCTTTCATTTTTCAAATTATTTTCAATTTAAACCATTCCAGGAGTTTGTTGGTGTTTGTCTTTATCAGCTGTAGAAGTTGTTACAATAGATAGAATTAGTTCTGATAGCATAGATTTTTGGATAGGAAAGGTCTTAAAAGAATTGGTCAATAATATTTTAGGTCTTCAATTGGGTAGGTCTTTGAAAATCAAACAATTTTCATAGGATAGATTTTTGAGGATTGGTCATTGATCCGACAGTTCATTAAAACAATATCTGATTGACTGAATACGTCATTAGTAGGATAGATCATTAGAAGGATAGGTGTTGTAATAGGTAGGTCATTCGTAGAATAGGCCATTAGAAGGATAGGTTTTTAATAAAATTGGTCATTAATAGGCTAGGACATTAATAGGCTAGGACATTAGTAGGATAGGTCATTAGTAGGATAGACTATTAGTAGGGTAGGTGTTTAAAAGAAATGTTCATTAGTAGGCTAGGACATTAGTAGGATAGGTCATTAGTAGGCTAGGACATTAGTAGCATAGGACATTAGTAGGATAGGCCAATAGTAGAATAGGCCATTAGTAGGATCAATTTTTATTAAAATTGGTCATTAGTAGGATGGGCCATTGGTAGGATAGGTGTTTAATAAAATTGGTCACTAGTAGGACAGTTGCTTAATAGATTAAGTCATTAGTATTCTAGGACATTCGTAGGAGAGGTCATTAGTAGGATAGGCTTTTAGTAGGATAGGCCATTAATAGGATAGGTTTTGAATAAAATTGATCATTAGTAGGATAGGACATTAGTAGGATAGGACATTAGTAGGATAGGTCATTAGTAGGATAGGTTTTTAATAAAATTGGTCATTAATGGGCTAGGACATTAGTAGAATGGGTCATTGGTAGGTTAGGACATTAGTAGGATAGGTCATTAATAGGATAGGTGTTTTATAGAATTTCTCATTAGTAGGCTAGGACATTAGTAGGATAGGCCATTAGGAGGATAGGTCATTATTAGGATAGGCCATTAGTAGGATAGGCCATTAGTAGGATAGGTCATTAGTAGGATAGGCCATTAGTAGGATAGGTTCTTAATAAAATTGGTCATTAGCAGGAAAGGTCTATAGTAGGATAGGTCATTAGTAGGATAGGTCATTAGTAGGTTAGGCCGTTAGTAGGATAGGTGTTAAATAAAATTGGTCATTAGTAGGCTAGGTCATTAGTAGGCTAGGCTATTAGTAGGATAGGTTTTTAATAAAATTTATCATTAGTAGGATAGGACATTAGTAGGATAGGTCATTAGTAGGAAAGGTTTTTAATAAAATTTTTCATTAATAGGCTAGGACATTAGTAGGATAGGTCATTAGTAGGATAGGCCATTAGTAGGATTGGTTTTTAATAAAATTGGTCGTTAGTAGGATAGGACATTAGTAGGATAGTTTATTAGTAGGATAGGCCATTAGTAGGATAGGTTTTTAATAAAATTGGTCATTAGTAGGATAGGTCATTAGTAGGATAGGTTTTTAATAAAATTGGTCATTAGTAGGATGGGACATTAGTAGGATAGGTCATTAGTAGGAAAGGCCATTAGTAGGATAGGTTTTTAATAAAATTGGTCATTAATAGGCTAGGACATTGGTAGGATAGGTCATTAGTAGGATAGGCCATTAGTAGGATAAGATTTTAATAAAATTGGTCATTAGTAGGATAGGTCATTAGTAGGATAGGCCATTAGTATGTTTGGTGTTTAATAGGTTAAGTCATTAGTAGGCTAGGACATTAGTAGGATAGGTCATTGGTAGGATAGGCCATTAGTAGGATAGGGTTTTAATAAAATTGGTCATTAGTAGGATAGGACATTAGTAGGATAGTTCATTAGTAGGATAGGCCATTAGTAGGATAGGCCATTAGTAGGATAGGTTTTTAATAAAATTGGTCATTAGTAGGATGGGACATTAGTAGGATAGGTCATTAGTAGGAAAGGCCATTAGTAGGATAGGTATTTAATAAAATTGGTCATTAATAGGCTAGGACATTAGTAGGATAGGTCATTAGTAGGATAGGCCATTAGTAGGATAAGATTTTAATAAAATTGGTCATTAGCAGGATAGGTCATTAGTAGGATAGGCCATTAGTAGGATAGGGTTTTAATAAAACTGGTCATTAGTAGGATAGGACATTAGTAGGATAGTTCATTAGTAGGATAGGCCATTAGTAGGATAGGCCATTAGTAGGATAGGTATTTAACAAAATTGGTCATTAGTAGGATAGGACCTTAGTAGGATAGGTTTTTAATAAAATCTGTCTTTAATAGGCTAGGACATTAGTAGGATAGGTCATTAGTAGGATAGGCCATTAGTAGGATAGGTTTTTAATAAAATTGGTCATTAGTAGGCTAGGTCATTAGTAGGATAGGTCATTAGTATGTTTGTTGTTTAATAGGTTAAGTCATTAGTAGGCTAGGACATTATTAGGATAGGTCATTAGTAGGTTAGGCCATTAGTAGGATAGTTGTTTAATAAAATTGGTCATTAGTAGGCTAGGTCATTAGTAGGATAGTTGTTTGATAGATTAAGTCATTAGTAGGCTAGGACGCTAGTAGGATAGGTCATTAGTAGGATAGGTCATTAGTAGGACAGGCCATTAGTAGGATTTGTCATTAGTTGGATAGGCCATTAGTAGGATAGCTCATTAGTAGGATAGGTAATTTATAGAATTTCTCATTAGTAGGCTAGGACATTAGTAGGATAGGCAATCAGGAGGATAGGTCATTAGTAGGATAGGCCATTAGTAGGATAGGCCATTAGTAGGATAGGTCATTAGTAGGATAGGCCATTAGTAGGATAGATTTTTAATAAAATTGTTCATTAATAGGCTAGGACATTAAAAGGATAGGTCATTAGTAGGATAGGCCATTAGTAGGATAGGTTCTTAATAAAATTGGTCATTAGCAGGAAAGGTCTATAGTAGGATAGATCATTAGTAGGATAGGTCATTAGTAGGATAGGTCATTAGTAGGTTAGGCCATTAGTAGGATAGGTGTTTAATAAAATTGGTCATTAGTAGGCTAGGTCATTAGTAGGCTAGGCTATTAGTAGGATAGGTTTTTAATAAAATTTATCATTAGAAGGATAGGACATTAGTAGGATAGGTCATTAGTAGGAAAGGTTTTTAATAAAATTGGTCATTAATAGGCTACGACATTAGTAGGATGGGCCATTAGTAGGATGGGCCATTAGTAGGATTTGTTTTTAATAAAATTGGTCATTAGTAGGATAGGACATTAGTAGGATAGTTTATTAGTAGGATAGGCCATTAGTAGGATAGGTTTTTAATAAAATTGGTCATTAGTA
>NW_027018892.1:46465-57667 GCF_013076305.1 Rhopilema esculentum
GACCAATTTTATTAAAAACCTATCCTACTAGAGGCCTATCCTATAAATGTCCTATCCTACTAATGTCCTATTCTACTAATGACCTATCCTACTAATGTCTTAGCCTACTAATGACCAATTTTATTAAAAACCTATCCTACTAGAGGCCTATCAAATTAATGTCCTAGCCTACTAATGTCCTATCCTACTAATGACCAATTTTATTAAAAACGTAACCTACTAATGGCCTATCCTACTAATGTCCTATCCTACTAATGGTCTATCCTACCAATGTCCTATCCTACTAATGACCAATTTTATTTAAAACCTATCCTACTAATCCTATCCTACTAATGACCTATCCTACTAATGTCCTAGCCTACTAATGCCAAATTTTTTTTAAAACCTATCCTACTAACGGCCTATCCTACTAATGACCTATCCTACTAATGGTCTAACCTACTAATGTCCTATCCTACTAATGACCAATTTTATTAAAAACCTAACCTACCAATGGCCTATCCTACTAATATCCTATCCTACTAATGACCCATCCTACTAATGTCCTATCCTACTAATGTCCTATCCTACTAATGACCAATTTTATTAAAAACCTAACCTACTAATGGCCTATCCTACTAATGTCCTATCCTACTAATGACCTATCCTACCAATGTCCTATCTTACTAATGACCAATTTTATTAAAAACCTAACCTACTAATGACATATCCTACTAATGTCCTATCCTACTAATGGTCTATCCTACTAATGTCTTAGCCTACTAATGACCAATTTTATTAAAAACCTATCCTACTAGAGGCCTATCCTATTAATGTCCTAGCCTACTAATGTCCTATCCTACTAATGACCAATTTTATTAAAAACCAATCCTACTAGAGGCCTATCCTATTAATGTCCTAGCCTACTAATGTCCTAGCCTACTAAAGACCAATTTTATTAAAAACCTATCCTACTAGAGGCCTATCCTATAAATGTCCTATCCTACTAATGTCCTATCCTAATAATGGTCTAACCTACTAATGTCCTATCCTACTAATGACCAAATTTATTAAAAACCTAACCTACTAATGGCCTATCCTACTAATATCCTATCCTACTTATGACCCATCCTACTAATGTCCTATCCTACTAATTTCCTATCCTACTAATGACCAATTTTATTAAAAACCTAACTTACTAATGGCCTATCCTACTAATGTCCTATCCTACTAATGGTCTATCCTACTAATGTCTTAACCTACTAGTGACCAATTTTATTAACAACCTATCCTACTAGAGGCCTATCCTATTAATGTCCTAGCCTACTAATGTCCTATCCTACTAATGACCAATTTTATTAAAAACCTATCCTACTAGAGGCCTATCCTATTAATGTCCTAGCCTACTAATCTCCTATCCTAGTAATGACCAATTTTATTAAAAGCCTAACCTACTAATGGCCTATCCTACTAATGTCCTATCCTACTAATGACCTATCCTACTAATGTCCTATCTTACTAATGACCAATTTTATTAAAAACCTAACCTACTTATGGTCTATCCTACTAATGTCCTATCCTACTAATGATCAATTTCATTAAAAACTTAACCTACTAATGGCCTATCCTACTAATGTCCTATCCTACTAATGATCTATCCTACTAATGTCCTATCCTACTAATGACCAATTTCATTTAAAACCTAACCTACTAATGGCTTATCCTACTAATGTCCTATCCTACTAATGTCTATCCTACTAATGTCTTAGCCTACTAATGACCAATTTTATTAAAAACCTATCCTACTAGAGGCCTATCCTATTAATGTCCTAGCCTACTAATGTCCTATCCTAATAATGACCAATTTTATTAAAAACCTAACCTACTAATGGCCTATCCTACTAATGTCCTATCCTACTAATGACCTATCCTAGTAATGTCCTAGCCGACTAATGAAAAATTTTATTAAAAACCTATCCTAATAATGGCCTATCCTACCAATCAGCTATCCTACTATTAACCTATCCTACTAATGTCCTACCCTACAAATGACTTAATCTATCAAACAACTATCCTACTAATGACCAATTTTATTAAACACCTATCCTACTAATGGCCTTACCTACTAATGACCTATCCTACTAATGACCTTTCCTACTAATGACCAATTTTATTAAAAACCTATAATACTATTGTCCCATTCTATTAATGACCAATTTTATTAATGGCCTATCCTACTAATGTCCTATCCTTCTAATGTCCTATCCTACTAATGACCAATTTTATTAAAAACCTATCCTACTAGAGGCCAATCCTATTAATGTCCTATCCTACTAATGGTCTATCCTACTAATGTCCTATCCTACTAATGACCAATTGTATTAAAAACCTATCCTACTAGAGGCCTATCCTATTAATGTCCTAGCCTACTAATGTCCTATCCTACTAATGACCAATTTTATTAAAAACCTAAACTTCTAATGGCCTATCCTATTTATGTCCTATCCTACTAATGACCTATCCTACTAATGACCTATTCTACTAATGACCAATTTTATTAAAACCCTATCCTACTAATGGCCTATCCTACTAATGACCTATCGTACTAATGTCTTAGCCTACTAATGACTTAACCTATTAAACACCAAACATACTAATGGCCTATCCTACTAATGACCAATTTTATTAATAACCTATCCTACTAATGGCCTATCCTAGTAATGACCTATCCTACTAATGTCCTAGCCAATTAATGACCAATTTCATTAAAAACCTATCCTACTAATGGCCTATCCTACTTATGACCTATCCTACTAATGTTTTATCCTACTAATGACCAATTTTATTAAAAACCTATCCTACTAATGACCTATCCTACTAATGACCTATCCTACTAATGTCCTAGCCTGCTAATGACTTAATCTATCAAATAACTATCCTACTAATGACCAATTTTATTAAAAACCAATCCTACTAATGGCCTATCCTTATAATGACCTATCCTACTAATGACCTAGCCTACTAATGACCAATTTTATTAAAAACCTATCCTACTGATGACCTATCCTACTAATGACCTATCCTACTAATGTCCTAGCCTACTAATGACTTAATCTATCAAACAGCTATCCTACTAATGACCAATTTTAATAAACACCTACCCTACTAATGGCCTAACCTACTAATGACCTATCCTACTAATGTCCTAGCCTACTAATGACTTAACCTATTAAACAACAAACATATTAATGACCTATCCTACTGATGACCTATCCTACTAATGACCTATCCTACTGATGACCTATCCTACTAATGACCTATCCTACTAATGTCCTATCCTACTAATGGCCTATCCTACTAATGACCTATCCTACTAATGACCTTTCCTACTAATGACCTATCCTACTAATGTCCTATCCTACTAATGTCCTAACCTACTAATGGCCTATCCTACTAATGTCCTATCCTACTAATGGCCTATCCTACTAATGACCTATCCTACTAATGACCTTTCCTACTAATGACCTATCCTACTAATGTCCTATCCTACTAATGTCCTAACCTACTAATGGCCTATCCTACTAATGTCCTATCCTACTAATGGCCTATCCTACTAATGACCTATCCTACTAATGACCTTTCCTACTAATGACCTATCCTACTAATGTCCTATCCTACTAATGTCCTATCCTACTAATGACCTATCCTACTAATGACCTTTCCTACTAATGACCTATCCTACTAATGTCCTATCCTACTAATGTCCTATCCTACTAATGACCTATCCTACTAATGACCTTTCCTACTAATGACCTATCCTACTAATGTCCTATCCTACTAATGTCCTATCCTACTAATGGCCTATCCTACTAATGTCCTAGCCTACTAATGACTTAACCTACTAATGGCCTATCCTACTAATGTCCTATCCTACTAATGGCCTATCCTACTAATGATTTATCCCCTTCAAGACTAATTCTACGAAAGACCTATCCTATTAAACACCTATCATTCTAATGATCTATCCTACTAATGACGTATTCAGTCAATCAGATATCGTTTTAATGAACTATCGGATCAATGACGAATCTATCCTATGAAAATTATTTTCTTTTCGAAGACCTACCCAGTTGAAGACCTAGGATATTTTTGATCAATCCTTTTATGACCTTTCCTATCCAAAAATCTACGCTATCAGAACTAATTCTATCTATTGTAACAACTTCTACAGCTGATAAAGACAAACACCAACAAACTCCTGGAATGGTTTAAATTGAAAAATTTTCTATATACACAATTATAATTCGAGAAATGGGAGGTTATAAAAAAGCTTGACATTGCCACTGAGTTTACAATAATATAATTTTACATTGTTTTAAGTTTGACAATTATCCTAAGTTAGAAACTTAACATCAATATATCTGAAAATATAAAGCCAACAATTCAATTATTTAGAGTGAACAGCAAAGCATAATAAAGACCAATTATTAAAGGATATTTACCATTAATTTTGGTATTGCTTATTTTTTTCTATTGCCCATTAGTATGGATGTTATGTAGCAAAGGAAGTCATGATAATTTAATAAAAATTAAAGATCATTACCGCTAAAGTTTTGTGTCTATTCATCCTACTTTAATGATTTTGTTGCCAACTTGAAGGAGACTACCATACACCTTAATCATATAGCATGTCAGCGTATCTAAAATTTTTGACAATCTGAATTTTTGATAATCTAGATTCGATGGTTTTTTGCCAAAAATAACGACTCACAATTATCGTGTATGAAATCTTTCTTGAGACAAAAGGTCAAAACTATAGATTAGAGCATCCGGGCGCTTAGCTTTTCAATAAATTTGCATTAATTGAAAATCTGATTGAAATTTGGCTATTAGAAAACGAAGACGTGTTATTTTTCGGCAAATTAACTGCCTTGAGAAATCCTTGTTTTTGCTTCAGGTTAGTCGGATTTTGTGTTTTTTTGCTATTGTTAAACTATCATTAAATAAATCATTCAATGCGATAAACTTATAAACAATAGAATACAGTATAATACAATACCTCTGCCTGCAAGCTGGGTATCCATAGCAACTGTCTGCTCAACCATCGCATTTTCAGCCAGAGTTTTTTTCCACACAGCTGCAAATACCGGATTCGGCGACACACATTGTTGCTACTGTCTTTGCATGGTCACACTCTCATCCTGAAAGAGAACACAACAGTCAATAACAAAGAAATATTATTCATAAATTGGAAGCCTTTCTTTTCAAGTCTTTATGTGAAATATTCACATTACCATAATCCATACCAATGTTGAGACGGATACAAAAATAATGTCTGAGAATACACTCATTTATTTTCATATATATCTCCACTAAATCTGACAATAAACAATTTCTGTTAGGGCACAAACTAATATGGTTTTCTCCATATTTCTGAAGACAAATTAGCTTGCTTTGGGGCTTTATCATAATGGAAAGATGGAACAAGACAACATACATACAACATACATACAGACAACATACAGACAACATACAAAAATCCATTAAACAAACTAACATGAAAGTAAAATTATAACAAGTTAAAAATACGACAAAATAGTTAATATAAATAATTACCATAAACTAGAAATTTGTATGGAGAGGAATTTCTTGAGGAGGAGCTCTCTCAATAGGTAAACTAATCGAGGAGAGAGCACCCCCTGTAAATTGTGTCAAATAATCCTCGAATGCCTTGGAAATTGAGATTAACTAAGCCAAAATATTTGTCCAATTGCCCTACAGTCGACAACCAGTATTTTAAAAGTGTTAAGTCATTTACCTGACCAACGTCAAAAGAAATGTTGACTTTCTCATACTGCAAGCCCTTGGACAGCGAAGGAAACTGCCGCCATTTTACGCGCCTAGACATTCCCCGCATGTTGATGTAGTGGTTTTTGTTTTTCCTTTAGCTTCATCAAAATATGCAGGCGGCAGAAATTGAGGTGCTGCTTTATCAGTATAGAAAAGGGATCAAATTTCTAAAATCTGCACATTGAGGGGTTGAAATTTTAATTTTCTTTGAGCACAACGTCCTCGTGGATGTCTTTTTGTAAACAACAAGGCCAAGTACAGGGTTGATTCAATGCTTGATTCCCGCGCTTTTTTGTGAGAATATCAACGGTCGACCAATCACATCTACTTTTGAAATCACGTGCAAACGTTGTTGTGGTTTCCATTCCTCTTCAACCAACTCTCCTTCAAGAAAATTGCAGACTTGAGAAACTGTAGTTTTTGTTGAGTAGCCAAAGAAGAAACATTGTGTTTATCACTCAAATGTAAACATTACATCACAGTATTTACACGAAAATTAACATTACTAAGCATTAAGATTGTTACGAATGTCAAAGCGATTGATGTTTTAATGTCTTACATGGGGCTAAAATTTCCCCCCAATGATTTTTCGGTCAAATTTCTTACAAGTTTTCAAACTTCATTTTTACGTAAAATCTAAAATACAAGCACAAACAATATGAAAAATTCTATCCGGCCTAAGATTATGGTGATAAAACCAAATTTGAGCTTTAAAAAGTCTTATAGTTAGGTTAGGAGAATTTTTCAAAACAAGGCCGTAAGTCGAATTGGTGTATTGGAACCATTTTGTTGGAAATATTTAGAATTTTTGTTTTACTGGTGTTGGCCTAGCTGGATACGGACCTTTCTTTTATTGCTAGAAACCTCAATTTAATTCTCTTTAAACGTCTTGTTTCAATTGCCTACATCAACAAAACTCAATTCTTTATTCCCGTTTTTCTACATTACAATAATAAATAATAATTACTTGTCGTCCAATATTGAAGATTTCATAATCTATTGTCACGCAAAGGTCTTGTAATTTTTCTTGCATTCGAGTATAAATATCGCTGAATTTGGGTAATAATGCTGGCAGCCCCCTCCCTGAAATATAGGCTCAAGGTGCAATCTCTCAATTTGCCGACTGTTGAAAGGGGCTTTTGGGCGTGACCTTTTATTTTGAAATGAAATTGACTCAAATTTTCCCGGTCATCATCAATTGCCCTTTTATCTAGCCTTGCGTAAATTTATATCATTTTTTACTGAGAATATTCAAGCTTGAGCAGGTATTTTTAAAATCAATTCATTTAAGAAACATAGTATTTCTTTCACTTTTGTCGAAGGCATGTCAAAGAGCTGAACTTACTTAATTTGATTTGAACAACGATTCCTTATGGTTCTTGAAATAAGTAAACGAAATAAGACATCTGTAAAACTATAAATCCAAAATATTGCTTACGTTACAACACTGTGTGTAATGCTTTTATTAAGACATGGAAAGACTATCTCAAATACCAAATAATTCCCTGCAATCAGCAAAAACTAGCAAAGATTCAAATTTCTTATCTAGGATGAGAACAATAGACAAGACTAGATGCTACTACAAAATTCATTATAGTTAAATAACCATTGATCAACCATCAGTTTTTTCCACGGTTTAACGAATCAAGCTGATGGGCCTAAACTCACTATATCAACTTTCTATTTCGGCTTACTATTTTCATCTACCGCAAGAAATCTAAGCAATCTTTGCATTGAAAATAACAAATCTTTGGATTTCCAGTAAATTTAACAGTCATCTTGAACTTAAGAATATCAGAATCTTGAACTTTTTCTCGAAGCCTTGCTGTACACTTCCGCCATTACCTCATGGTCACACTATTAAAATATTAAAATAGCTGCGAGGGGAGCAGGATCAATTTTGTCCCAGGTTCTCAAGGTCTGTTATCATGGACACTGGAAGTGGAACGATCTAAGAACAAGGGGGCAAGATCGAGTATAAGGACCTTTGAAAATAACTTTCAGCTTCTACTCATTTCTCCTACTAACTACAATTTTATTTCAATCTTCTGTTGGTATCTTGAAAATTGGCTAACTTTTGGCATAAGGATTTTTTTACAAGTTTTAAGAAATGTCGCCATGAATTAAGCACTGGAATCAGAATTTCAACGGAATCTCTCTGATTTTTACAATGGGGCGGTTTCAAGAGTACTTCAATCAAATGGGCACCCTGGCCCCTCTTGCCCCTCCTATCAAAAGGCAACAGGGGGGTTGACCCTCGCGCCCAATTCTCCGGCGTCCCTGTCTGTAATGTTTCGTAATGTAATTCTCTTTTAAGAATGGAATCAACAAACATAACAAAAGTAAAGGTAAATTTTTTAAAGCTATTGAAAGAAAATTACTGTAAGAAAAATTCTGAAATGTATCCTAAGCTAAACTAAAGACTCGTGTCCTAGTAAGTAATGAATTTCATTTTAAATCAGAATTTGTTAAAAGAAACAAAATTATGCCTGAAAAAAGTAAAAGGTTTGAAACGAATGAATAAATGCAAGCTAATCTAAAAGGCGTGGTCGCGATGGCCACTGCCATTTAATAAGTCCCTAATCGTAATATGCGGATTCTAATCCATGATAAATTGAACACAATTTGGAGAAATGAAGGTAAATGAATAAAAAGAAATTCGAAAATGCTTTTGAATTTGCTGTAAACATCGATTTTTTTGAAATGTTCAATTCTCATAGTGAATTGAAAAAGTAAAAGAGGCTTTGAAAATGGGCTAATTTATTTCAATTTTCAGATGATTCTTTAATTTCCCGTCCTTGTTTAAGCTCTTCTCTCCAATTTGCTCTTACTAGAATTAACCCTGTGGTTGCTCAAAAAAATACCTTCCAACTATCATTAGATAGGCCACGCAGAAAAATTGAAACTTCACATTTCCAATTTTTCTGCGTTTGCTCAATAATTTCCATTTTGTTCCAAAAAAAGATGCAGTTTTTTATCAAAAATGTCGATAATATGATAGTTCTCATCGATTCGAAGCATTAAGAACAATGACAACTTGTAGACTTAGTCAGGGGGCAGATTAGATAGGCCAGACAGAAAAAATGAAACTTCACATTTGCAATTTTTCTGCATGGGCTCATTATTTTCGATTCTGTTCCAAAATAGAGGAGTTTTTCACCAAAAATGTTGATAATATGATAGTTCTCATCGATTTGAAGCATTTAGAACAGTGAAAACTTGTAGACTTAGACAGGGGGCAAATTAGATAGGCCACGAAAAAAAATTGAAACTTCACATTTCAAATTTTTCTGCGTGGGCTCATTATAGTCCATTCTGTTCCAAAAAAGAGCAGTTTTTTACCAAAAACGTTAATAATATGATAGTTCTCGTCCATTTAAAGCATTTAGAACAGTGACAACTTGTAGACTTTGACAGGGGGCAATTTAGATAGGCCACGAAAAAAAATTGAAACTTCACATTTCCAATTTTTCTGCCTGTGCCCATTATATTCGATTCTGTTCCTAAATAAAGCATCTTTTTACCAAAAACGTTGATAATTTTATAGTTCTTGTCGATTTGAAGAATTAAGAACAGTGACAACTTGTAGACTAAAACAGAAGGCAAATTAGATAGGGCATGCAGAAAATTTGAAACTTCACATTTCCAATTTTTCTGCGTTTGCTCAATAATTTCCATTTTGTTCCAAAAAAAGATGCAGTTTTTTATCAAAAATGTCGATAATATGATAGTTCTCATCGATTCGAAGCATTAAGAACAATGACAACTTGTAGACTTAGTCAGGGGGCAGATTAGATAGGCCAGACAGAAAAAATGAAACTTCACATTTGCAATTTTTCTGCATGGGCTCATTATTTTCGATTCTGTTCCAAAATAGAGGAGTTTTTCACCAAAAATGTTGATAATATGATAGTTCTCATCGATTTGAAGCATTTAGAACAGTGAAAACTTGTAGACTTAGACAGGGGGCAAATTAGATAGGCCACGAAAAAAAATTGAAACTTCACATTTCAAATTTTTCTGCGTGGGCCCATTATATTCCATTCTGTTCCTAAATAAAGCATCTTTTTTACAAAAACGTTGATAATATTATAGTTCTTGTCGATTTCAAGAATAAAGAACAGTGACAACTTGTAGACTAAGACAGAAGGCAAATTAGATAGGCCATGCAGAAAATTTGAAACTTAACATTTCCAATTTTTCCGCGTGGGCTCATTATAGTCCATTCTGTTCCAAAAAAGAGCAGTTTTTTACCAAAAACGTTAATAATATGATAGTTCTCGTCCATTTAAAGCATTTAGAACAGTGACAACTTGTAGACTTTGACAGGGGGCAATTTAGATAGGCCACGAAAAAAAATTGAAACTTCACATTTCCAATTTTTCTGCTTGTGCCCATTATATTCGATTCTGTTCCTAAATAAAGCATCTTTTTACCAAAAACGTTGATAATTTTAAAGTTCTTGTCGATTTGAAGAATTAAGAACAGTGACAACTTGTAGACTAAGACAGAAGGCAAATTAGATAGGGCATGCAGAAAATTTGAAACTTCACATTTCCAATTTTTCTGCGTTGGCTCAGTATTTTCGATTCTGTTCCAAAAAATAGCATCTTTTACCAAAAAAGGTTGATGATATGATAGCTCTCATCGATTGCATTGAAGCATTGAGAACAGTAACAACTTGTAGATTTAGACAGGGGGCAAATTGGAAAGGCCCCGTAAAAAAATTGAAATTTCATAATTCCAATTTCTCTGCGTGGGCTCATTATTTTCGATTCTGTTCCAAAATAAAGCAATTTTTTGCCAAAAACGTTGATAATATGATAGTTCTTATCGATTTGAAGCATTTAGATTAGTGAAAACTTGTAAACTTAGACAGGGAGCAAATTAGATAGGCTACGAAGGAAAATTGAAACTTCACATTTCCAATTTTTCTGCGTTGGCTCAGTATTTTCCATTCCGTTCCAAAATAGAGCAGTTTTTTACCAAAAACGTTAATAATATGATAGTTCTCATTGATATAAAGCATTTAGAACAGTGAAAACTTGAAGACTTAGACAGGGAGCAAATTAGATAGGCTACGAAGAAAAATTGAAACTTCACATTTCCAATTTTTCTGCGTTGGCTCAGTATTTTCGATTCTGTTCCAAAAAATAGCAACTTTTACCAAAAAAGGTTGATGATATGATAGCTCTCATCGATTGCATTGAAGCATTGAGAACAGTAACAACTTGTAGATTTAGACAGGGGGCAAATTGGAAAGGCCCCGTAAAAAAATTGAAATTTCATAATTCCAATTTCTCTGCGTGGGCTCATTATTTTCGATTCTGTTCCAAAATAAAGCAATTTTTTGCCAAAAACGTTGATAATATG
>NW_027018892.1:57767-85902 GCF_013076305.1 Rhopilema esculentum
CTACTAATGGCCTATCCTACTAATGTCGTATCCTACTAATGGTCTATCCTACTAATGTCCTATCCTACTAATGACCAATTTTATCAAAAATCTAACCTACTAATGGCCTATCCTACTTATATTCTATCCTACAAATGACCAATTTTATTCAAAACCTAACCTACTAATGGCCTATCCTACTAATGTCCTATCCTACTAATGGTCTATCCTACTAATGTCCTATCCTACTAATGACCAATTTTATTAAAAAACCTAACCTACTAATGGCCTATCCTACTAATGTCCTATCCTACTAATGGTCTATCCTACTAATGTCCTATCCTACTAATGACCAACTTTATTAAAAATCTAACCTACTAATGGCCTATCCTACTAATATCCTATCCTACTAATGACCAATTTTATTCAGAACCTAACCTACTAATGGCCTATCCTACTAATGTCCTATCCTACTAATGGTCTATCCTACTAATGTCCTATCCTACTAATGACCAATTTTATTAAAAAACCTAACCTACTAATGTCCTATCCTACTTATGTCCTATCCTACTAATGACCTATCCTACTAATATCCTATCCTACTAATAACCAATTTTATTAAAAACCTATCCTACTAATGGCCTATTCTACTAATGATCTATCCTACTAATGGTCTATCCTACTAGTGTCTTAGCCTACTAATGAACAAATTTATTAAAAACCTATCCTACTAGAGGTCTATCCTACTAATGTCCTAACCTACTAATGACCTATTCTACTAATGACCAATTTTATTAAATACCTATCCTACTAGAGGCCTATCCTATTAATGTCCTAGCCTACTAATCTCCTATACTACTAATGACCAATTTTATTAAAAACCTAACCTACTAATGGCCTATCCTACTAATGTCCTATCCTACTAATGACCTATCCTACTAATGTCCTATCTTACTAATGACCAATTTTATTAAAAACCTAACCTACTAATGGCCTATCCTACCAATGTCCTATCCTACTACTGGTCTATCCTACTAATGTCCTATCCTACCAATGACCAATTTTATTAAAAACCTAACCTACTAATGGCCTATCCTACTAATGTCCTAACCTACTAATGTCCTATCCTACTAATGACCAATTTTATTAAAAACCTATCCTACTAGAGGCCTATCCTATTAATGTCCTATCCTACTAATGGTCTATCCTACTAATGTCCTATCCTACTAATGTCCTATCCTACTAATGACCAATTTTTTTAAAAACCTAACCTACTAATGGCCTATCCTAATAATGTCCTATCCTACTACTGGTCTATCCTACTAATGTCCTATCCTACTAATGACCAATTTTATTAAAAACCTAACCTACTAATGGCCTATCCTACTAATGTCCTATCCTACTACTGGTCTATCCTACTAATGTCCTATCCTACTAATGACCAATTTCATCAAAAACCTAACCTACTAATGGCCTATCCTACTAGAGACCAATTTTATTAAAAACCTAACCTACTAATGGCCTATCCTATTAATGTCCTATCCTACTAATGGTCTATCCTACTAATGTCCTATCCTACTAATGTCCTATCCTACTAATGACCAATTTTATTAAAAACCTATCCTACTAGAGACCTATCCTATTAATGTCCTAGCCTACTAATCTCCTATACTACTAATGACCAGTTTTATTAAAAACCTAACCTACTAATGGCCTATCCTACTAATGTCCTATCCTACTAATGACCTATCCTACTAATGTCCTATCCTACTAATGGTCTATCCTACTAATGTCCTATCCTACTAATGACCAACTTTATTAAAAATCTAACCTACCAATGGCCTATCCTACTAATATCCTATCCTACTAATGACCAATTTTATTCAGAACCTAACCTACTAATGGCCTATCCTACTAATGTCCTATCCTACTAATGGTCTATCCTACTAATGTCCTATCCTACTAATGACCAATTTTATTGAAAAACCTAACCTACTAATGGCCTATCCTACTAATGTCCTATCCTACTAATGGTCTATCCTACTAATGTCCTATCCTACTAATGACCAACTTTATTAAAAATCTAACCTACTAATGGCCTATCCTACTAATATCCTATCCTACTAATGACCAATTTTATTCAGAACCTAACCTACTAATGGCCTATCCTACTAATGTCCTATCCTACTAATGGTCTATCCTACTAATGTCCTATCCTACTAATGACCAATTTTATTAAAAAACCTAAGCTACTAATGGCCTATCCTACTTATGTCCTATCCTACTAATGACCTATCCTACTAATGTCCTATTCTACTAATAACCAATTTTATTAAAAACCTATCCTACTAATGGCCTATTCTACTAATGATCTATCCTACTAATGGTCTATCCTACTAATGTCTTAGCCTACTAATGAAAAAATTTATTAAAAACCTATCCTACTAGAGGTCTATCCTACTAATGTCCTAACCTACTAATGACCTATCCTACTAATGACCAATTTTATTAAATACCTATCCTACTAGAGGCCTATCCTATTAATGTCCTAGCCTACTAATCTCCTATACTACTAATGACCAATTTTATTAAAAACCTAACCTACTAATGGCCTATCCTACTAATGTCCTATCCTACTAATGACCTATCCTACTAATGTCCTATCTTACTAATGACCAATTTTGTTAAAAACCTAACCTACTAATGGCCTATCCTACTAATGTCCTATCCTACTACTGGTCTATCCTACTAATGTCCTATCCTACTAATGACCAATTTTATTAAAAACCTAACCTACTAATGGCCTATCCTACTAATGTTCTATCCTACTAATGTCCTATCCTACTAATGACCAATTTTATTAAAAACCTATCCTACTAGAGGCCTATCCTATTAATGTCCTATCCTACTAATGGTCTATCCTACTAATGTCCTATCCTACTAATGTCCTATCCTATTAATGACCAATTTTATTAAAAACCTAACCTACTAATGGCCTATCCTACTAATGTCCTATCCTACTACTGGTCTATCCTACTAATGTCCTATCCTACTAATGACCAATTTTGTTAAAAACCTAACCTACTAATGGCCTATCCTACTAATTTCCTATCCTACTAATGGTCTATCCTACTAATGTCCTATCCTACTAATGACCAATTTTATTAAAAACCTAACCTATAAATGGCCTATCCTACTAATATCCTATCCTACTAATGACCGATTCTACTAATGTCCTATCCTACTAATGTCCTATCCTACTAATGACCAATTTTATTAAAAACCTATCCTACTAGAGGCCTATCCTATTATTGTCCTAGCCTACTAATGTCCTATCCTACTAATGACCAATTTTATTAAAAACCTAACCTACTAGAGGCCTATCCTATTAATGTCCTATCCTACTAATGGTCTATCCTACTAATGTCCTATCCTACTAATGTCCTATCCTATTAATGACCAATTTTATTAAAAACCGAACCTACTAATGGCCTATCCTACTAATGTCCTATCCTACTACTGGTCTATCCTACTAATGTCCTATCCTACTAATGACCAATTTTGTTAAAAACCTAGCCTACTAATGGCCTATCCTACTAATTTCCTATCCTACTACTGGTCTATCCTACTAATGTCCTATCCTACTAATGACCAATTTTGTTAAAAACTTAACCTACTAATGGCCTATCCTACTAATTTCCTATCCTACTAATGGTCTATCCTACTAATGTCCTATCCTACTAATGTCCTATCCTACTAATGACCAATTTTATTAAAAACCTATCCTACTAGAGGCCTATCCTATTATTGTCCTAGCCTACTAATGTCCTATCCTACTAATGACCAATTTTATTAAAAACCTAACCTACTAATGGCCTATCCTACTAATGTCCTATCCTACTAATGTCCTATCCTACTAATGACCAATTTTATTAAAAACATAACCTACTAATGGCCTATCCTACTAATGTCCTATCCTACTAATGGTCTATCCTACTAATGTCCTATCCTACTAATGACCGACTTTATTAAAAATCTAACCTACTAATGGCCTATCCTACTAATATCCTATCCTACTAATGACCAATTTTATTCAGAACCTAACCTACTAATGGCCTATCCTACTAATGTCCTATCCTACTAATGGTCTATCCTACTAATGTCCTATCCTACTAATGACCAATTTTATTGAAAAACCTAACCTACTAATGGCCTATCCTACTAATGTCCTATCCTACTAATGGTCTATCCTACTAATGTCCTATCCTACTAATGACCAACTTTATTAAAAATCTAACCTACTAATGGCCTATCCTACTAATATCCTATCCTACTAATGACCAATTTTATTCAGAACCTAACCTACTAATGGCCTATCCTACTAATGTCCTATCCTACTAATGGTCTATCCTACTAATGTCCTATCCTACTAATGACCAATTTTATTAAAAAACCTAACCTACTAATGTCCTATCCTACTTATGTCCTATCCTACTAATGACCTATCCTACTAATATCCTATCCTACTAATAACCAATTTTATTAAAAACCTATCCTACTAATGGCCTATTCTACTAATGATCTATCCTACTAATGGTCTATCCTACTAGTGTCTTAGCCTACTAATGAACAAATTTATTAAAAACCTATCCTACTAGAGGTCTATCCTACTAATGTCCTAACCTACTAATGACCTATCCTACTAATGACCAATTTTATTAAATACCTATCCTACTAGAGGCCTATCCTATTAATGTCCTAGCCTACTAATCTCCTATACTACTAATGACCAATTTTATTAAAAACCTAACCTACTAATGGCCTATCCTACTAATGTCCTATCCTACTAATGACCTATCCTACTAATGTCCTATCTTACTAATGACCAATTTTATTAAAAACCTAACCTACTAATGGCCTATCCTACCAATGTCCTATCCTACTACTGGTCTATCCTACTAATGTCCTATCCTACCAATGACCAATTTTATTAAAAACCTAACCTACTAATGGCCTATCCTACTAATGTCCTAACCTACTAATGTCCTATCCTACTAATGACCAATTTTATTAAAAACCTATCCTACTAGAGGCCTATCCTATTAATGTCCTATCCTACTAATGGTCTATCCTACTAATGACCAATTTTATTAAAAATCTAACTTACTAATGGCCTATCCTACTAATGTCCTATCCTACCAATGACCTATCCTACTAATGTCCTATCCTACTAATGACCTAGCCTACTAATGACCAATTTTTTTGAACAACTATCCTACTAATGGCCTATCCTCCTAAACACCTATCCTACTAATGTCCTAGCCTACTAATGACCAATTTTATTGAACAACTATCCTAACAATGTCCTATCCTACTAATGACCTAGCCTACTAATGACCAATTTTATTAAAACCCTATCCTACTAATAGCCTATCCTACTGATGACCTATCCTACTAATGACCTATCCTACTAATGGCCTATCCTAGTAATGACCTATCCTACTGATGACCTATCCTACTAATGACCTATCCTACTAATGACCTATCCTACTAATTTCCTATCCTACTAATGACCTAGCCTACTAATGACCAATTTTATTGAACAACTATCCTACTAATGATCTATCCTACTAAACACCTATCCTTCTAATGTCCTAGCCTACTAATGACCAATTTTATTGAACAACTATCCTACTAATGTCCTATCCTACTAATGACCTAGCCTACTAATGGCCAATTCTATCAAACACCTATCCTACTAATGATCTATCCTACTAATGTCCTATCCTACTAGAGATCTAGCCTACTAATGACCAATTTTATTAAAAACCTATCCTACTAATGACCTATCCTACTAATGACCTATCCTACTAATAGCCTATCCTACTAATGACCTATCCTACTAATGACCTATCCTACTAAAGTCCTAGCCTACTAATGACCAATTTTATTAAAAACCTATCCTACTAATGGCCTATCCTACTAATGATCTATCCTCCTAAACACCTATCCTACTAATGTCCTAGCCTACTAATGACCAATTTTATTGAACAACTATCCTAACAATGTCCTATCCTACTAATGACCTAGCCTACTAATGACCAATTTTATTAAAACCCTATCCTACTAATAGCCTATCCTACTGATGACCTATCCTACTAATGACCTATCCTACTAATGGCCTATCCTAGTAATGACCTATCCTACTGATGACCTATCCTACTAATGACCTATCCTACTAATGACCTATCCTACTAATTTCCTATCCTACTAATGACCTAGCCTACTAATGACCAATTTTATTGAACAACTATCCTACTAATGGTCTATCCTACTAAACACCTATCCTTCTAATGTCCTAGCCTACTAATGACCAATTTTATTGAACAACTATCCTACTAATGTCCTGTCCTACTAATGACCTAGCCTACTAATGGCCAATTCTATCAAACACCTATCCTACTAATGATCTATCCTACTAATGTCCTATCCTACTAGTGATCTAGCCTACTAATGACCAATTTTATTAAAAACCTATCCTACTAATGGCCTATCCTACTAAGGATTATCCTACTAATGTGCTAGCCTACTAATGACCAGTTTTTTAAAAACCTATCCTTCTAATGACCTATCTTACTAATGTCCTAGCCTACTAATAACCAATTCTATTAAAAACCTATCCTACTAATGGCCTATCCTACTAATGACCTATCCTACTAATGTCCTATCCTACTAATGAGAAATTATATTAAACACCTATCCTACTAATGAACATTTCTTTTAAACACCTATCCTACTAATGACCTATCCTACTAATGTCCTATCCTACTAATGACCAATTTTATTAAAAACCTATCCTACTAATGACCTATCCTATTAAACACCTATCCTTCTAATGATCTATCCTACTAATGACGTATTCAGTCAATCAGATATCGTTTTAATGAACTGTCGGATCAATGACCAATCTATCCTATGACAATTCTTGTCTTTTTGAAGACCTACGCAATTGAAGACCTAAAATATTATTAACCAATTCTTTTAAGACCTTTCCTATCCAAAAATCTATGCTATCAGAACTAATTCTATCTATTGTAACAACTTCTACAGCTGATAAAGACAAACTCCAACAAACTCCTGGAATGGTTTAAATTGAAAAATTTTCTATATATACAATTATAATTCGAGAAATGGGAGGTTATAAAAAAGCTTGACATTGCCACTGAGTTTACAATAATATAATTTTACATTGTTTTAAGTTTGATAATTATCCTAAGTTAGAAACTTAACATCGATATATCTGAAAATATAAAGCCAACAATTCAATTATTTAGAGTGAACAGCAAAGCATATTAAAGACCAATTATTAAAGGATATTTACCATTAATTTTGGTATTGCTTATTTTTTTCTATTGCCCATTAGTATGGATGTTATGTAGCAAAGGAAGTCATGATAATTTAATAAAAATTAAATATCATTACCGCTAGAGTTTTGTGACTATTCATCCTACTTTAATGATTTTGTTGCTAACTTGAAGGAGACTACCATACACCTTAATCATATAGCATGTCAGCGTATCTAAAATTTTTGACAATCTGAATTCTTGATAATCTAGATTCGACAGTTTTTTGCCGAAAATAACGACTCACAATTATCGTTTATGAAATCTTTCTTGAGACAAAAGGTCAAAACTATAGATTAGAGAATCCGGTCGCTTAGCTTTTCAATAAATTTGCATTAATTGAAAATCTGATTGAAATTTGGCTATTAGAAAACGAAGACGTGTTATTTTTCGGCAAATTAACTGCCTTGAGAAATCCTTGTTTTTGCTTCAGGTTAGTCGGATTTTGTGTTTTTTTTGCTATTGTTAAACTATCATTAAATAAATCATTCAATGCGATAAACTTATAAACAATAGAATACAGTATAATACAATACCTCTGCCTGCAAGCTGGGTATCCATAACAACTGTCTGCTCAACCATCGCATTTTCAGCCAGAGTTGCCACTGTCTTTGCATGGTCACACTCTCATCCTGAAAGAGAATACAACAGTCAATAACAAAGAAATACTATTCATAAATTGGAAGCCTTTCTTTTCAAGTCTTTATGTGAAATATTCACATTATCATAATCCATACCAATGTTGAGACGGATACAAAAATAATGTCTGAGAATACACTCATTTCTTTTCATATATATCTCCACTAAATCTGACAATAAACAATTTTTGTCAGGGCACAAACTAGTATGGTTTTTCTCCATATTTCTGAAGACAAATTAGCTTGCTTTGGGGCTTTATCATAATGGAAAGATGGAACAAGACCAAGAGCGCCATTGGCCAACTGTGAATGTTTGTAGTTCTTTTGCTTTGATCGTTTGTTGCGTCAAGGGAGTGTGGACACTAAAAAACACTGGCATCTTTTGCAATGGAAATCCGTATTAACTTGGGTTAGCGTAAAGTCTTTCACGGATCGAAATTCTAAGGGGAATGTATTCTCGATCTTCTATTCAAATTTGGTTTAGAAAAGAACATTGGCCAGGGGATCGAGAAACTCAATCAACATTGAAATATTGGGAAATAATGACAAGATTACGGCCTATTGTGTTCACAAAAATAGAAGCTCAACTATCTGGTGATTGTAAAAGATACTAAAATGGTAATTAAAGAAATGTTGCAACTTAAACAAAACATCTAAATTGATCTTCAAATCTATAAAACATCGAACAAAACTGATTTTATAAAATTGAAGTTCTCGTTGAATGAAACGTGAGGAAAGATTGTTTTTCGACCTTTAGCATGCTACCACAAATAACACACACGACATTGTGTCAAATAATCCTCGAATGCCTTGGAAATTGAGATTAACTAAGCCAAAATATTTGTCCAATTTTGCCACAGTCGACAACGAGTATTTGAAAAGTGTTAAGTCATTTACCTGACCAACGTCAAAAGAAATGTTGACTTTCTCATACTGCAAGCCCTTGGACAGCGAAGGAAACTGCCGCCATTTTACGCGCCTAGACATTCCCCGCATGTTGATGTAGTGGTTTTTGTTTGACCTTTATCTTCATCAAAACATGGAGGCGGCAGAAATTGAGGTGCTGCTTTATGAGTACAGAAAAGGGTTCAAATTTCTAAAATCTGCATAATGAGGGGTTGAAATTTTAATTTTCTTTGAGCACAACCTCCTCGTGGATGTCTTTTTGTAAACAACAAGGCCAAGTACAGGGTTGATTCAATGCTTGATTCCCGCGCTTTTTTGTGAGAATATGAACGGTCGACCAATCACATCTACTTTTGAAATCACGTGCAAACGTTGTTGTGGTTTCCATTCCTCTTCAACCAACTCGCCTTGAAGAAAATTGGAGACTCGAAAAACTGTAGTTTTTGTTGAGTAGCCAAAGAAGAAACATTGTGTTTATCACTCAAATGTATACATTAAATCAAAATAATTACACGAAAACTAACATTACTAAGCATTAAGATTGTTACGAATGTCAATGCGATTAATCCATTAACGTGTTACGTGTGATTGTCATAAGGCTCTACTTCACAGTTTTTCTCTTTGCTGCTTGTTGGAAATATTTAGAATTTTTGTTTTACTGGTGTTGGCCTAGCTGGATACGGACCTTTCTTTTATTGCTAGAAACCTCAATTTAATTCTCTTTAAACGTCTTGTTTCAATTGCCTACATCAACAAACTCAATTCTTTATTCCCGACTTTCTACATTCCAAAAATGAATAATAATTAAATATCAGTCTACTTGTCGTCCAATATTGAAGATTTCATAATCTATTATCACGCAAAGGTCTTGTAATTTTTTTTGCATTCACCATTTTAGTCCAAAATTGATAGCACATACATTCGGCCACAAATAAGTAAAAATAAACTAACAAGATAAAATAATCAATATTTTGGAAAATAACATCTCTTTGTGCGTTGTAAATACAATGATTTGATTTGATTTCTTAGGGAGAGTAATTAAATATAAGCCCTCGCGGAGAAAATTACTGATATACACTGTTTTTAAATTATAGTTTTAATCCAAGAAATTTATAAAAGGCATCTCTAAGGTCCTCAAATTTGATTCCGACTTTTAAAATGGCTGCGAGGGGAGCAGGAGCAGTTTTGTCCCAGGTTTTCAATGTCTGTTTTCATGGACACTGAAAGTGGAACAAACTAAGAGCAAGGGGGCAAGCTTGATTAATGGGCCTTTGAAAATAACTTTCAGCTTCTACTCATTCCTCCTACTAACTACCATTTTATTTCAATCTTCTGTTGGTATCTTGAAAATGGCTAACTTTTGGCATAAGGATTTATTATACAAGTTTTGAGAAATGTCGTCATGAATTAAGCACTGCAATCAGAATTTCAACGGAATCTCTCTGATTTTTACAATGGGGCGGTTTCAAGGGTACTTTAATCAAACGGGCACGCTGGCCCCTCTTGCCCCTTCTATCAAAACCAACAGGGGGGTTGACCCTCGCGCCCCATTCTCCGGCGTCCCTGTCTGTAATGTCTCGTAATGTAATTCTTTTTTAAGAATGGAATCAACAAACATAACAAAAGTAAAGGTAAATTTTTAAAGCAATTCCATGAAAATTATTGTAAGAAAAATTCTGAAATGTATGCTTAGGTAAACTAAAGACTCGTGTCCTATTAAGTAATGAATTTCATTTTAAATCGAATTTGTTAAAAGAAACAAAATTATGCCTGAAAAAAGTAAAAGGTTTAAAACGAATGAATTAATGCAAGCTAATCTAAAAGGGGTGGTCGCGATGGCCACTGTCATTGAATACGCCCCTAATCGTAATATGCGGATTCTAATCCATTATAAATTGGACACAATTTGGAGAAATGAAGGTAAATGAATAAAAAGAAATTCCAAAATGCTTTTGAATTTGCTGTAAACATCGATTTTTTAGAAATGTTCAATTCTCATAGTGAATTGAAAAAGTAAAAGAGGCTTTGAAAATGGGCTAATTTATTTCAATTTTCAGATGATTCTTTAATTTGCCACCCTTGTTTAAGCTCTTCTCTCCAATTTGCTTTTACTAGAATTAACAAACTCCCAAAGAGGGAGAGGCCAATTTAAAGATTTACTAAAAGACTAAAAGAATACTACTAGGTAGAAGTTGCTCAAAAAAATACCTTCCAACTATCCTTAAAAAACGGTAATATTAAGATGTAGTAATTACCATTTTGTGCAGTATTGTACACTGGCACCAGAGCAACATAAATTCGAGAGCGGAAATTAGAAGATATGAGTGTATAAGCGGAGTACGCTCCTCAAAATGGGTCTCTAGTTAAGCGCTCAAATTTTGTGGCTACGGTACCCAGGGTAGCAGTATTTAGACGGTTTTGTGCAATGATTAAACTGTTATTAGTCATAGTTTTCTCATAAAGCTTCCAAATCTATAGACAAACTGGATTAGATTTAATTTTTCAAGTTTTTTGCAAAAATATTTAAATTGAAAATATTAGTTGTAAACTATGCAAAATCCAGTGCAGTTTGTTAGAAAACTAAAGAAATCAGCGTAATGCCAAACGCAGCCTTAATGCACTTGGCATCGCCACACAGCCTTACGCAGTGATATAGCTTGGATCAAGTTTGTCGTTATAGTAATGCGTCAAAAGAAAAGGGACAGGTCTCAGTACAGATATGCTCATCGATGTTAGTTCTCATCGATTTTAAGCATTAAGAAAAGCGACAACTTGTAAACTTGGACAGGGGGCAAATTAGATTTTAGACTTAACATTTCCAATTTTTCTACGGGGGCTCATTGTTATCGATTCTGTTCCAAAATTAAGGAATTTTTGCCAAAAACGTTGCTAATATGATATTTCTCATCGATTCGAAGCATTAAGAACGGTGACAACTTGTAGACTTAGACAAGGGGCCAGATAAGATAGGCCACACAGAAACATTGAAACTTCACATTTCCAAATATTCTTCGTAGGATCATTATTTTCCATTCTGTTCCAAAATAAAGCAGTTTTTTACCAAAAAAGTTTACAATATGATAGTTCTCAACGATTTGAAGCATTTAGATTAGCGACAACTTGTATACTTAGACAGGGGGAAAATTAAATAGGCCACGCAGAAAAATTGAAAATTCACATTTCCAGTTTTTCTGCGCGGGCTTATTATTTTCCATTCTGTTCCAAAATAAAGCAGTTTTTACCAAAAACGTTTACAATATGATAGTTCTCATCGATTTAAAGCATTAGGAACAGTGACAACTTGTAGACTTAGACAGGGGGGCAGATAAGATAGGCCACGCAGAAAACTTGAAACTTTTGATTTCCAATTTTTCTTCGTGGGCTCATTATGTGCGATTCTGTTTTCTGTATCAAAAAAGAGCAATTTTTTTCTAAAATATTGACAATGTGATAGTTCTGATCGATTCGAAGCATTAAGAACATTGTCAACTTGTAGACTTAGAGACGGGGGGGGGGGGAATTAGATCGGCCTCGCAGAAAACTTCAAACTTCACATTTCCAATTTTTTTACGTGGGCTCATTATTTTCGTTTCTGTTTCAAAAAAGAGCAATTTTTTTACAAAAATGTTGATAATGTGACAGTTCTGATCGATTCGAAGCATTAAGAACATTGAAAACTTGTAGACTTAGAGAGGAGGGGGGAGGGGGAACTAGATCGGCCACGCAGAAAACTTCAAACTTCACATTTCCAATTTTTTTACGTGGGCTCATTATTTTCGTTTCTGTTTCAAAAATAGGATATTTTTAACAAAAATGTTGATAATGTGATAGTTATGATCGATTCGAAGCATTAAGAACAGTGACAACTTGTAGACTTAAACAGGGGGGAGGGGGGGGGCAAATTAGATCGGCCACGCAGAAAACTTCAAACTTCACATTTCCAATTTTTCTACGTGGGCTCATTATTTTCCATTCTGTTTCAAAAAAGAGCAATTTTTTGCCAAAAATATTGATAAAGTGATAGTTCTCATTGATTAAAAGCATTGAGAACAGTGACAGTTTGTAGACTTAGACAGGGGGGGCAGATAAGATAGGCAACGCACAAAACTTGAAACTTCACATTTTCATTTTTCTGAGTTGGATCATTATTTTCGATTCACTTCCAAATTATAGCAATACTCACCAAAAATCTTTATAATGATATAGTTCTCATCAATTTGAAAAACTGAAAACAGTAGCAAATTGTAAACTTAGACATGGGGGCAGATAGGATAAGCCACACAGAAAAATTTAACTTAAGATTTCCAACTTTTCTTCGTGGGCTCATTTTTTGCGATTTCGTTTCAAAAAAGAGCAATTTTTTACTAAAAATTTTGATAATGTGATAGTTCTGATCTATTCGAAGCATTAAGAACAGTGACAACTTGTAGACTTAGACAGGGGGGCAGATGATATAGGCCACGCAGAAAACTTGAAACTTAAGATTTCCAATTTTTCTTCGTGGGCTCATTATTTGCGATTCTGTTTCAAAAAAGAGCAATTTTTTACCAAAAATATTGACAATGTGATAGTTCTGATCGATTCGAAGCAGTGAGAACAGTGACAACTTGTAGACTTAGACAGGGGGGGGGAGATAATATAGGCCACGCAGAAAACTTGAAACTTCACATTTTCATTTTTCTGAGTTGGATCATTATTTTCGATTCACTTCCAAATTATAGCAATTTTTTACCAAAAATATTGACAATGTGATAGTTCTGATCGATTCGAAGCAGTGAGAACAGTGACAACTTGTAGACTTAGACAGGGGGGGGGGAGATAATATAGGCCACGCAGAAAACTTGAAACTTAAGATTTCCAATTTTTTTACGTGGGCTCATTGTTTGCGATTCTGTTTCAAAAAAGAGCAATTTTTATAAAGAATGTTGATAATGTGATAGTTCTGATCGATTCGAAGCAGTGAGAACAGTGACAACTTGTAGACTTAGACAGGGGGGGGGGGAGATAATATAGGCCACGCAGAAAACTTCAAACTTAAGATTTCCAATTTTTCTTCGTGGGCTCATTATTTGCGATTCTGTTTCAAAAAAGAGCAATTTTTTATCAAAAATATTGATAATGTGATAGTTCTCATTGATTTAAAGCATTGAGAACAGTGACAACTTGTAGACTTAGACAAGGGGGGGGAGGGGGAATTAGATCGGCCAAGCTTGAAACTTCAAACTTCACATTTCCAATTTTTTTACGTGGGCTCATTATTTTCGTTTCTGTTTCAAAAAAGAGCAATTTTTTATCAAAAATATTGATAATGTGATAGTTCTCATTGATTTAAAGCATTGAGAACAGTGACAACTTGTAGACTTAGATAAGGGGGGGGGGGAGAGGGAATTAGATCGGCCACGCAGAGAACTTCAAACTTAACATTTCCAATTTTTTTAAGTGGGCTCATTAATTTTGTTTCTGTTTCAAAAAAGAGCAATTTTTTATCAAAAATGTTAATAATGTGATAGTTCTGATCGATTCGAAGCATTAAGAACAGTGACAACTTTTAGACTTAGACAGGGGGGGAGATAATATAGGCCACGCAGAAAACTTGAAACTTAAGATTTCCAATTTTTCTTCGTGGGCTCATTATTTGCGATTCTGTTTCTAAAAAGAGCAATTTTTTACCAAAAATATTGACAATGTGATAGTTCTGATCGATTGGAAGCATTAAGAACATTGAAAACTTGTAGACTTAGAGAGGGGGGGGGGAATAAGATCGGCCAAGCTTAAAACTTCAAACTTCACATTTCCAATTTTTTTACGTGGGCTCATTATTTTCGTTTCTGTTTCAAAAAGAGCAATTTTTTATAAAGAATGTTGATAATGTGATAGTTCTGATCGATTCGAAGCATTAAGAATAGTGACAACTTGTAGACTTAGACAGGAGGGGAGATAATATAGGCCAGGCAGAAAACTTGAAACTTAAGATTTCCAATTTTTCTTCGTGGGCTCATTATTTGCGATTCTGTTTCAAAAAAAAAAATGTTTTACCAAAAATATTGACAATGTGATAGTTCTGATCGATTCGAAGCACTAAGAACATTGAAAACTTTCAGACTTAGAGAGGGGAGGGGGGGGGGGAATTAGATCGGCCAAGCTTAAAACTTCAAACTTCACATTTCCAATTTTTTTACGTGGGCTCATTATTTTCGTTTCTCTTTCAAAAAAGAGCAATTTTTTATAAAGAATGTTGATAATGTGATAGTTCTGATCGATTCGAAGCATTAAGAATAGTGACAACTTGTAGACTTAGACAGGAGGGGAGATAATATAGGCCAGGCAGAAAACTTGAAACTTAAGATTTCCAATTTTTCTTCGTGGGCTCATTATTTGCGATTCTGTTTCAAAAAAAAAAATGTTTTACCAAAAATATTGACAATGTGATAGTTCTGATCGATTCGAAGCACTAAGAACATTGAAAACTTTCAGACTTAGAGAGGGGAGGGGGGGGGGGAATTAGATCGGCCAAGCTTAAAACTTCAAACTTCACATTTCCAATTTTTTTACGTGGGCTCATTATTTTCGTTTCTCTTTCAAAAAAGAGCAATTTTTTATAAAGAATGTTGATAATGTGATAGTTCTGATCGATTCGAAGCATTAAGAATAGTGACAACTTGTAGACTTAGACAGGAGGGGAGATAATATAGGCCAGGCAGAAAACTTGAAACTTAAGATTTCCAATTTTTCTTCGTGGGCTCATTATTTGCGATTCTGTTTCAAAAAAAAAAATGTTTTACCAAAAATATTGACAATGTGATAGTTCTGATCGATTCGAAGCACTAAGAACATTGAAAACTTTCAGACTTAGAGAGGGGAGGGGGGGGGGGAATTAGATCGGCCAAGCTTAAAACTTCAAACTTCACATTTCCAATTTTTTTACGTGGGCTCATTATTTTCGTTTCTCTTTCAAAAAAGAGCAATTTTTTATAAAGAATGTTGATAATGTGATAGTTCTGATCGATTCGAAGCATTAAGAATAGTGACAACTTGTAGACTTAGACAGGGGGGACAGATAAGTTAGGCCACGCAGAAAACTTGAAACTTCACATTTCCAATTTTTCTGAGTTGGATCACTATTTTCGATTCGCTTCCAAATCATAGCAATTTTTTCGCAAAAACGTTGATAATGTGATAGTTCTCATTGATTTAAAGCATTGAGAACAGTGAAAACTTGCAGACATAGACAGGGGGACAGATAAGATAGGCCACGAAGAAAACTTGAAACTTCAAATTTCCAATTTTTCTGAGTTGGATCACTGTTTTCGATTCGCTTCCAAATCATGGCAATTTTTTAGCAAAAACGTTGATAATGTGATATTTCTCATTGATTTAAAGCATTGAGAACAGTGATAACTTGCAGACATAGACAGGGGGACAGATAAGATAGGCCACGAAGAAAACTTGAAACTTCAAATTTCCAATTTTTCTGAGTTGGATCACTATTTTCGATTCGCTTCCAAATCATGGCAATTTTTTAGCAAAAACGTTGATAATGTGATAGTTCTCATTGATTTAAAGCATTGAGAACAGTGATAACTTGCAGACATAGACAGGGGGACAGATAAGATAGGCCACGAAGAAAACTTGAAACTTCAAATTTCCAATTTTTCTGAATTGGATCACTATTTTCGATTCGCTTCCAAATCATGGCAATTTTTTAGCAAAAACGTTGATAATGTGATAGTTCTCATTGATTTAAAGCATTGAGAAGAGTGATAACTTGCAGACATAGACAGGGGGACAGATAAGATAGGCCACGAAGAAAACTTGAAACTTCAAATTTCCAATTTTTCTGAGTTGGATCACTATTTTCGATTCGCTTCCAAATCATGGCAATTTTTTAGCAAAAACGTTGATAATGTGATAGTTCTCATTGATTTAAAGCATTGAGAACAGTGATAACTTGCAGACATAGACAGGGGGACAGATAAGATAGGCCACGAAGAAAACTTGAAACTTCAAATTTCCAATTTTTCTGAATTGGATCACTATTTTCGATTCGCTTCCAAATCATGGCAATTTTTTAGCAAAAACGTTGATAATGTGATAGTTCTCATTGATTTAAAGCATTAAGAACAGTGACAACTTGTAGACATAGACATGGGGGCAGATAAGAAAGGCTATGCAGAAAACTTGAAAACTTCACATTTCCAATATTTCTGCGTGGGCTCATTATTCTCGATTCTCTTCCGAAATATAGCAATACTCACCAAAAATGTTTATAATTTTATAGTTCTCATCAATTTGAAAAACTGAAAACAGTTGCAAATTGTAGACTTAGACATGGGGGCAGATAAGATAGGCCACACAGAAAAATTAAACTTAAGATTTCCATCTTTTCTTCGTGGGCTCATTTTTTCGATTCTGTTACAAAATAAAGCAATTTTTTGTCTTAAACGTTGATAATATGATAGTTCTCGTCGATTTGAAGCACTTAGAACAGTGACAACATGTAGACTTTGACAGGGGGCAAATTAGATAGGCCACGAAGAAAAATTGAAGCTTCACATTTCCAATTTTTCTGCGTGGGCTCATTATAGTCCATTCTGTTCCAAAATATAGCAGTTTTTTACCAAAAACGTTGATAATATTATAGTTCTCATCGATTTGAAGCATTTAGAACAGTGAAAACCTGTAGATTTAATTAGGGGGCAAATTAGATAGGCCACGAAGAATAATTTAAACTTCACATTTCCAATTTTTATGCGTTGGCTCATTATTTTCGATTCTGTTACAAAATAAAGCAATTTTTTGTCTAAAACGTTGATAATATGATAGTTCTCGTCGATTTGAAGCATTTAGATTAGTGACAACATGTAGACGTTGACAGGGGGCAAATTAGATAGGCCACGAAGAAAAATTGAAACTTCACATTTCCAATTTTTATGCGTGGGCTAATTATTTTCGATTCTGTTACAAAATAAATCAATTTTTTGTCTAAAACGTTGATAATATGATAGTTCTCGTCGATTTGAAGCACTTAGAACAGTGACAACATGTAGAATTTGACAGGGGGCAAATTAGATAGGCCAGGAAGAAAAATTGATCCTTAACTTTTCCAATTTTTTTGCGTGGGCCTATTATTTTCCATTCTGTTCCAAAATATAGCAGTTTTTTACCAAAAACGTTGATAATATTACAGTTCTCATCGATTTGAAGCATTTAGAACAGTGAAAACTTGTAGATTTAATTAGGGGGCAAATTAGATAGGCCACGAAGAAAAATTTAAACTTCACAATTCCAATTTTTATGCGTGGGCTCATTATTTTCGATTCTGTTCCAAAATATAGCAGTTTTTTACCAAAAACGTTGATAATATTATAGTTCTCGTCGATTTGAAGCACTTAGAACAGTGACAACATGTAGACTTTGACAGGGGGCAAATTAGATAGGCCACGAAGAAAAATTGAAACTTCACATTTCCAATTTTTATGCGTGGTCTCATTATTTTCGATTCTGTTACAAAATAAGCAATTTTTTGTCTAAAACGTTGATAATATGATAGTTCTCGTCGATTTGAAGCACTTAGAACAGTGACAACATGTAGACTTTGACAGGGGGCAAATTAGATAGGCCAGGAAGAAAAATTGATCCTTAACTTTTCCAATTTTTTTGCGTAGGATCATTATTTTCGATTCTTTTCCAAAATATAGCAGTTTTTTACCAAAAACGTTGATAATATTATAGTTCTTATCGATTTGAAGCATTTAGAACAGTGAAAACTTGTAGATTTAATTAGGGGGCAAATTTGATAGGCCACGAAGAAAAATTTAAACTTCACAATTCCAATTTTTATGCGTGGGCTCATTATTTTCGATTCTGTTACAAAATAAGCAATTTTTTGTCTAAAACGTTGATAATATGATAGTTCTCGTCGATTTGAAGCATTTAGATTAGTGACAACATGTAGACTTTGACAGGGGGCAAATTAGATAGGTCAGGAAGAAAAATTGAGCCTTAACTTTTCCAATTTTTCTGCGTGGGCTCATTATTTTCGATTCTGTTACAAAATAAGCAATTTTTTGTCTAAAACGTTGATAATATGATCGTTCTCGTCGATTTGAAGCATTTAGATTAGTGACAACATGTAGACTTTGACAGGGGGCAAATTAGATAGGCCAGGAAGAAAAATTGAACCTTAACATTTCCAATTTTTCTGCGTGGGCTCATTATATTCCATTCTGTTTCAAAATATAGCAGTTTTTTACCAAAAACGTTGATAATATTATAGTTCTTATCGATTTGAAGCATTTAGAACAGTGAAAACTTGTAGATTTAATTAGGGGGCAAATTTGATAGGCCACGAAGAAAAATTTAAACTTCACAATTCCAATTTTTATGCGTGGGCTCATTATTTTCGATTCTGTTACAAAATAAGCAATTTTTTGTCTAAAACGTTGATAATATGATAGTTCTCGTCGATTTGAAGCATTTAGATTAGTGACAACATGTAGACTTTGACAGGGGGCAAATTAGATAGGTCAGGAAGAAAAATTGAGCCTTAACTTTTCCAATTTTTCTGCGTGGGCTCATTATTTTCGATTCTGTTACAAAATAAGCAATTTTTTGTCTAAAACGTTGATAATATGATCGTTCTCGTCGATTTGAAGCATTTAGATTAGTGACAACATGTAGACTTTGACAGGGGGCAAATTAGATAGGCCAGGAAGAAAAATTGAGCCTTAACATTTCCAATTTTTCTGCGTGGGCTCATTATAGTCCATTCTGTTTCAAAATATAGCAGTTTTTTACCAAAAACGTTGATAATATTATAGTTCTCATCGATTGTAAGCATTTAGAGCAGTGAAAACTTGTAGATTTAATTAGGGGGCAAATTAGATAGGCCACAAAGAAAAATTGAAACTTCACATTTCCAATTTTTATGCGTGGGCTCATTATTTTCGATTCTGTTACAAAATAAAGCAATGTTTGTCTAAAACGTTGATAATATGATCGTTCTCGTCGATTTGAAGCACTTAGAACAGTGACAACATGTAGACTTTTACAGGGGGCAAATTAGATAGGCCAGGAAGAAATATTGATCCTTAACATTTCCAATTTTTCTGCGTGGGCTCATTATAGTCCATTCTGTTCCAAAATATAGCAGTTTTTTACCAAAAACGTTGATAATATTATAGTTCTCATCGATTTGAAGCATGTAGAACAGTGAAAACTTGTAGATTTAATTAGGGGACAAATTAGATAGGCCACGAAGAAAAATTGAAACTTCACATTTCCAATTTTTATGCGTGGGCTCATTATTTTCGATTCTGTTCCAAAATGGGGCAGTTTTTTACCAAAGAAGGTTGATGATATGATAGCTCTGATCGATTGCAATGAGGCATTGAGAACAGCGACAACTTGTAGACTTAGACAGGGGGCAAATTAAATAGGCCACGCAGAAAAATTAAAACTTCACATTTCCAGTTTTTCTGCGTGGGCTTATTATTTTCCATTCTGTTCCAAAAAAAGCAGTTTTTTACCAAAAACGTTGATAATATGGAAGTTCTCATCGATTTGAAGTATTTAGAACAGCGAAAACTTGTCGACTTAGAGAGGGGGCAAATTAAATAGGCCACGCAGAAAAATTGAAACTTCACATTTCCAGTTTTTCTGCGTGGGCTTATTATTTTCTATTCTGTTCCAAAATAGGACACTTTTTTACCAAAAAAGGTTGATGATATGATAGCTCTGATCGATTGCAATGAGGCATTGAGAACAGCGACAAATTGTCGACTTAGACAGGGCGCAAATTAAATAGGCCACGCAGAAAAATTAAAACTTCACATTTCCAGTTTTTCTGCGTGGGCTTATTATTTTCTATTCTGTTCCAAAATGGGGCAGTTTTTTACCAAAGAAGGTTGATGATATGATAGCTCTGATCGATTGCAATGAGGCATTGAGAACAGCGACAACTTGTAGACTTAGACAGGGGGCAAATTAAATAGGCCACGCAGAAAAATTAAAACTTCACATTTCCAGTATTTCTGCGTGGGCTTATTATTTTCTATTCTGTTCCAAAATAGGGCAGCTTTTTACAAAAAAAGGTTGATGAAATGATAGCTCTGATCGATTGCAATGAGGCATTGAGAACAGTGACAACTTGTAGACTTAGACAGGGGACAAATTAAATAGGCCACGCAGAAAAATTGAAACTTCACGTTTCCAGTTTTTCTGCGTGGGCTTATTATTTTCTATTCTGTTCCAAAATGGGGCAGTTTTTTATCGAAAAAGGTTGATGATATGATAGCTCTGATCGATTGCAATGAGGTATTGAGAACAGCGACAACTTGTAGACTTAGACAGGGGGCAAACTAAATAGGCCACGCAGAAAAATTGAAACTTCACATTTCCAGCTTTTCTGCGTGGGCTTATTACTTTCCATTCTGTTCCAAAAAAGCAGTTTTTTACAAAAAACGTTAATAATATGAAAGTTCTCATCGATTGCAATGAAGCATTGAGAACAGCGACAACTTGTATACTTAGACAGCGGGCAAATTAAATAGGCCACGCAGAAAAATTGAAACTTCACATTTCCAGTTTTTCTGCGTGGGCTTATTATTTTCCATTCTGTTCCAAAAAAAGCAGTTTTTTACCAAAAACGTTGATAATATGGAAGTTCTCAAAGATTTGAAGTATTTAGAACAGCGAAAACTTGTCGACTTAGAGAGGGGGCAAATTAAATAGGCCACGCAGAAAAATTGAAACTTCACATTTCCAGTTTTTCTGCGTGGGCTTATTATTTTCTATTCTGTTCCAAAATGGGGCAGTTTTTTACCAAAGAAGGTTGATGATATGATAGCTCTGATCGATTGCAATGAGGCATTGAGAACAGCGACAACTTGTAGACTTAGACAGGGGGCAAATTAAATAGGCCACGCAGAAAAATTAAAACTTCACATTTCCAGTATTTCTGCGTGGGCTTATTATTTTCTATTCTGTTCCAAAATAGGGCAGCTTTTTACAAAAAAAGGTTGATGAAATGATAGCTCTGATCGATTGCAATGAGGCATTGAGAACAGTGACAACTTGTAGACTTAGACAGGGGACAAATTAAATAGGCCACGCAGAAAAATTGAAACTTCACGTTTCCAGTTTTTCTGCGTGGGCTTATTATTTTCTATTCTGTTCCAAAATGGGGCAGTTTTTTATCGAAAAAGGTTGATGATATGATAGCTCTGATCGATTGCAATGAGGTATTGAGAACAGCGACAACTTGTCGACTTAGAGAGGGGGCAAATTAAATAGGCCACGCAGAAAAATTGAAACTTCACATTTCCAGTTTTTCTGCGTGGGCTTATTACTTTCCATTCTGTTCCAAAAAAGCAGTTTTTTACAAAAAACGTTAATAATATGAAAGTTCTCATCGATTGCAATGAAGCATTGAGAACAGCGACAACTTGTATACTTAGACAGCGGGCAAATTAAATAGGCCACGCAGAAAAATTGAAACTTCACATTTCCAGTTTTTCTGCGTGGGCTTATTATTTTCCATTCTGTTCCAAAAAAAGCAGTTTTTTACCAAAAACGTTGATAATATGGAAGTTCTCAAAGATTTGAAGTATTTAGAACAGCGAAAACTTGTCGACTTAGAGAGGGGGCAAACTAAATAGGCCACGCAGAAAAATTGAAACTTCACATTTCCAGTTTTTCTGCGTGGGCTTATTATTTTCTATTCTGTTCCAAAATAGGACACTTTTTTACCAAAAAAGGTTGATGATATGATAGCTCTGATCGATTGCAATGAGGCATTGAGAACAGCGACAAATTGTCGACTTAGACAGGGCGCAAATTAAATAGGCCACGCAGAAAAATTAAAACTTCACATTTCCAGTTTTTCTGCGTGGGCTTATTATTTTCTATTCTGTTCCAAAATGGGGCAGTTTTTTATCAAAAAAGGTTGATGATATGATAGCTCTGATCAATTGCAATAAGGTATTGAGAACAGCGACAACTTGTAGACTTAGACAGGGGGGCAAATTAAATAGGCCTCGCAGAAAAATTGAAACTTCACATTTCCAGTTTTTCTGCGTGGGCTTATTATTTTCCATTCTGTTCCAAAAAAAGCAGTTTTTTACCAAAAACGTTGATAATATGGAAGTTCTCATCGATTTGAAGTATTTAGAACAGCGAAAACTTGTCGACTTAGAGAGGGGGCAAATTAAATAGGCCACGCAGAAAAATTGAAACTTCACATTTCCAGTTTTTCTGCGTGGGCTTATTATTTTCCATTCTGTTCCAAAAAAGCAGTTTTTTATCAAAAACGTTGATAATATGGAAGTTCTCATCGATTTGAAGTATTTAGAACAGCGAAAACTTGTCGACTTAGAGAGGGGGCAAATTAAATAGGCCACGCAGAAAAATTGAAACTTCACATTTCCAGTTTTTCTGCGTGGGCTTATTATTTTCCATTCTGTTCCAAAAAAAGCAGCTTTTTACCAAAAACGCTAATAATATGATAGTTCTCATCGATTGCAATGAAGCATTGAGAACAGCGACAACTTGTCGACTTAGACAGGGCGCAAATTAAATAGGCCACGCAGAAAAATTAAAACTTCACAATTCCAGTTTTTCTGCGTGGGCTTATTATTTTCTATTCTGTTCCAAAATAGGACAGTTTTTTACCAAAAAAGGTTGATAATATGGAAGTTCTCATCGATTTGAAGTATTTAGAACAGCGAAAACTTGTCGACTTAGAGAGGGGGCAAATTAAATAGGCCACGCAGAAAAATTGAAACTTCACATTTCCAGTTTTTCTGCGTGGGCTTATTATTTTCTATTCTGTTCCAAAATAGGACAGTTTTTTACCAAAAAAGGTTAATAATATGGAAGTTCTCATCGATTTGAAGTATTTATAACAGCGACAACTTGTAGACTTAGACAGGGGGCAAATTAAATAGGCCACGCAGAAAAATTAAAACTTCACATTTCCAGTTTTTCTACGTGGGCCTATTATTTTCTATTCTGTTCCAAAATAGGGCAGCTTTTTACCAGAAAAGGTTGATGAAATGATAGCTCTGATCGATTGCAATGAGGCATTGAGAACAGTGACAAATTGTAGACTTAGACAGGGGACAAATTAAATAGGCCACGCAGAAAAATTAAAACTTCACATTTCCAATTTTTATGCGTGGGCTCATTATTTTCGATTCTGTCCCAAAATATAGGATTTTTTTATCAAAAAAGGTTGATAATATGATAGTTCTCTACGATTTGAAGCATTAAGATCAGTGACAACTTGTAGACTAAGACAAGGGGCAATTTAGATAGGCCACGCAGAAAAATTGAAGCTTCACATTTCTAATTTTTGTGAGTGTGCTCATTATTTTCGATTCTGTCCGAAATAAAGAGTTTTTTTACCAAAAACGCTCACAAATTGCATGTCTCAACGGAAGGGGAACACAAAAAGACTGTACACTATTTGAAAAATTTCACGTTACTTTTTTATTTGCGCAAGCGTGGGTTTAATCCGAGATTTGCCTCTTTTATGTTTTGCTAATCTTAAAAGTAGGTTTGAGATTGAGTTTATGTTGCCGTCATGTGACGCAGCGTTTGGCATAATGCATCTTGCCCTGATGCAGTATTCCACGCGAAGTCTGGCAACCAAGCAAAAAAAAGTATTACACCGGCATGGTTTATCACCGCTTTTGCGGATCCAATGAGAGTCCGGTTCATGCGCTCAGCCATTCCATTCTGTTGTGGAGAGTGTGGAACTGAGGTGTCGAGTTTGATAGCATAGTGGTCAAATCTCTGATTGGCTAAGAGCTCTGTTCGCTACCATGTTCTAAACCAATCAGCACACAGGATTCTCGGAACAAAGACGCTTCGCAGCTAGAATTAGGCCAATTTTCGCCATTTCAGCGTGTTTTTACCACATTGTTTACAAAAAACATTGCACGCCTCTACAACGCGAATTTCCACTTTATTTTTTGTCCAGTTCGTCATTATGCGTTGCTATTCAACCTATATTAGCTCCACTGTTCGATCGCAAAGAATAATATAAAAAACACCTCGCAAATGATCGCTAAATTTCGTGTCTAGATTCAGGGAAATTATGTTTTTACAATCAATTTTGGCACCCCCTTATCTTCATTTGCGCCCCTATTCAGGGGGCCGCCCTGCCACCGCGCCACTGGAGTCAAAGACAGTCCGTGAATTGTGCTCAAAGGTTGAACCTATGGAATACATAGAGAAGTCGTGTAGACATGTCTCAATGACACATGAATTGTTATACACATTGTTAGAATACTTCTAAACATAGGATACTTCCAACCTATCGATAAGACGCTTTATAGGAAAGTATGTTACTTGAACTCAACAATCTTGGGTAAGAATGAAAGTTAACACTGAATGATGTAACCAATACACACAAGGCAAGAAATATGTAACGAATATGATAAAAAGGAAAGTTACAAGGCATATCAAGATTTACCAATTAAAACAACAACGAACATCAAGGACAAAAATATATTAAATACAATGGAATTCGAAGTAGAGGAAATACAAAATAATCATTTTAAGGTGATAGTGAATGATTTGATGAAAACATGTTTTCTTAATCCTTCCTACCAGCTTTTTGTGTAACCGTTTATAAAGATCAAGGTTCAAATATTCATGGACCATATAACATATATGATACAAACCTTATGGATAAAAAATAATTGTATATTTCACAAAGTAGAACGACCAAATTTGCGTGCATTCATCTGAACAACAAAGAGGTAAACAACAAATATTTCAATAGGAACCAACCATCATCAGAGTTGTTAAACAGAAAATTCAACAGTACATACGAAAATGGAAAAATATACAAAGTGACATTCAAAAATGAATATAAACATATAATGGATCAACATATGATGAACTTCAGACACGTCTTAAATGGCATCTATCAAATGTTAAAAGCCAAATATTCAAAGATAAAAGCGAGAGCCCTTACAATAGAATTAATAGAGAAGCGACAAAGGACGACAAAAAGAGTTTAGAGTCAGTCGGAAACGGATCATTCATGAATAGGTTTAAAAGCAAATCTAAGTAAAGTCGATCATCGACGGAAAAAGATACAAGACGATGGTTAGATATAACGACTATCCTAATACTAATGACAAATCCTAATAAACACCTGTCCCACTAATGTCCTAGCTTACTAATGTCCTATCCTACTAATGACCAATTCTATAAAACACCTATTCTAGTAATGGCCTATCCTACTAATGAACTACCCAACTAATGGCCTATCCTACTAATGGCCTATCCTACTAATGTCCTATCATACTAATGACCAATTTTATTAAAAACCTATCCTACTAGAGGCCTATCCTATTAATGTCCTAGCCTACAAATCTCCTATCCTACTAATGACCAATTTTATTAAAAACCTAACCTACTAATGGCCTATCCTACTAATGTCCTATCCTACTAATGACCTATCCTACTAATGTCCTATTCTACTAATGACCAATTTTATTAAAAACCTAACCTACTAATGGCCTATCCTACTAATGTCCTATCCTACTAATGACCTATACTACTAATGTCCTATCCTACTAATGACCAATTTTATTAAAAACCTAACCTACTAATGACCTATCCTACTAATGTCCTATCCTACTAATGACCAATTTTATTCAAAACCTAACCTACGAATGGCCTATCCTGCTAACGTCCTATCCTACTAATGACCAATTTTATTAAAAACCTAACCTACTAATTGCCTATCCTACTAATGTCCTATCCTACTAAGGGTCTATCCTACTAATGTCTTATCCTACTAATGACCAATTTTATTAAAAACCTAACCTACTAATGGCCTATCCTACTAATGTCCTAGCCTACTAATGACCAATTTTATTAAAAACCTAACCTACTAACGGCCTATCCTACTAATGTCCTATCCTAGTAATGGTCTATCCTACTAATGTCCTATCCTACTAATGACCAATTTTATTAAAAACCTAACCTACTAATGGCCTACCCTACTAATGTCCTATCCTACTATTGACCTATCCTACTAATGTCCTATCCTACTAATGACCAATTTTATTAAAAACCTATCCTACTAATGGCCTATTCTACTAATGATCTATCCTACTAATGGTCTATCCTACTAATGTCTTAGCCTACTAATGACCAATTTTATTAAAAACCTATCCTAATAGAGGCCTATCCTATTAATGTCCTAGCCTACTAATGTCCTATCCTACTAATGACCAATTTTATTAAAAATCTAACCTACTAATGGCCTATCCTACTTAGGTCCTATCCTACTAATGACCTATCCTACTAATGTCTTAGCCTACTAATGACCAATTTTGTTAAAAGCCTATCCTACTAGAGGCCTATCAAATTAATGTCCTAGCCTACTTATGTGCTATCCTACTAATGACCAATTTTATTAAAAACCTAACCTACTAATGGCCTATCCTACTAATGTCCAATCCTACTAATGGTCTATCCTACCAATGTCCTATCCTACTAATGACCAATTTTATTTGAAACCTATCCTACTAATGACCTATCCTACTAATGTCCCAGTCTACTAATGACCAATTTTATTAAAAACCTATCCTACTAATGACCTATCCTACTAATGACCTATCCAATTAATGTCCTAGCCTACTAATGACTTAATCTATCCAACAACTATCCTACTAATGACCAATTTTATTAAAAACCTATCCTACTAATGTCCTATCCTATTAATGTCCTATCCTACTAATGACCTATCCTACTAATGTCCTATTTTACTAATGACCAATTTTATTAAAAACATAACCTACTAATGGCCTATCCTACTAATGTCCTATCCTACTAATGACCTATACTACTAATGTCCTATCCTACTAATGACCAATTTTATTAAAGACCTAACCTACTAATGGCCTATCCTACTAATGTCCTATCCTACTAATGACCAATTTTATTCAAAACCTAACCTACTAATGGCCTATCCTACTAATGTCCTATCCTACTAATGACCAATTTTATTAAAAACCTAACCTACTAATGGCCTATCCTACTAATGTCCTATCCTACTAATGACCTATCCTACTAATGTCCTATCCTACTAAGGGTCTATCCTACTAATGTCTTATCCTACTAATGACCAATTTTATTAAAAACCTAACCTACTAATGGCCTATCCTACTAATGTCCTAGCCTACT
>NW_027018892.1:86002-105135 GCF_013076305.1 Rhopilema esculentum
ACCAATTTTATTAAAAAACCAACCTACTAATGGCCTATCCTACTAATGTCCTATCCTACTAATGACCTATTCTACTAATGTCATATCCTACTAATGTCCTATCCTACTAATGACCAATTTCATTAAAAACCTAACCTACTAATGGACTATCCTACTAATGTCCTATTCTACTAATGACCTATCCTAGTAATGTCCTAGTCTACTAATGACCAATTTTATTAAAAACCTATCCTACTAATGACCTATCCTACTAATGTCCTAGCCTACTAATGACCAATTTTATTAAAAACCTATCCTATTAATGGCCCATCCTACTATTGACCTATCCTACTAATGACCTATCCTACTAATGACCTTTCCTACTAATGGCCTATCCTACTAATGACCTATCCTACTAATGACCTATCCTACTAATGTCCTAGCCTACTAATGACCAATTTTATTAAAAACCTATCCTACTAATGTCCTATCCTACTAATGACCTATCCTACTAATGACCTATCCTACTAATGACCTATCCTACTAATAGCCTCTCCTACTAATGACCTATCCTACTAATGACCTATCCTACTAAAGTCCTAGCCTACTAATGACCAATTTTATAAAAAACCTACGATACTAATGGCCTATCCTACTAATGACCTATCCTACCAATGACCTATCCTACTAATGTCCTATCTTACTAATGACCTAGCCTTCTAATGACCAATTTTTTTGAACAACTATCCCACTAATGGCTTATCCTACTAAACACCTATCCTACTAATGTCCTAGCCTACTAATGACCAATTTTATTGAACAACTATCCTAACAATGTCCTATCCTATTAATGACCTACCCTACTAATGACCAATTTTATTAAAACCCTATCCTACTAATAGCCTATCCTACTGATGACCTATCCTTCTAATGACCTATCCTACTAATGACCTATCCTACTAAAGGCCTATCCTAGTAATGACCTATCCTACTGATGACCTATCCTACTAATGACCTATCCTACTAATGACATATCCTACTAATTTCCTATCCTATTATTGACCTAGCCTATTAATGACCAATTTTGTTGAACAACTATCCTACTAATGGTCTATCTTACTAAACACCTATCCTTCTAATGTCCTAGCCTACTAATGACCAATTTTATTGAACAACTATCCTACTAATGTCCTTTCCTACTAATGACCTAGCCTACTAATGACCAATTCTATCAAACACCTATCCTACTAATGATCTATCCTACTAATGTCCTATCCTACTAGTGATCTAGCCTACTAATGACCAATTTTATTAAAAACCTATCCTACTAATGGCCTATCCTACTAAGGATTATCCTACTAATGTGCTATCCTACTAATGACCAGTTTTTTAAAAACCTATCCTTCTAATGACCTAACTTACTAATGTCCTAGCCTACTAATAACCAATTCTATTAAAAACCTATCCTACTAATGGCCTATCCTACTAATGACCTATCCTACAAATGTCCTATCCTACTAATGAGAAGTTATATTAAACACCTAACCTACTAATGAACATTTCTTTTAAACACCTATCCTACTAATAGCCCATCCTACTAATATCCTAGCCTACTAATGACTTAACCTATTAAACACCAATCATACCAATGTCCTATCCTACTAATGATTTATCCTCTTCAACACCTATTCTACGAAGGACCTATCCCATTAAACACCTATCCTACTAATGACGTATTCAGTCAATCAGATATCGTTTTAATGAACTGTCGGATCACTGACCAATCTATCCTATGAAAATTCTTTTCTTTTCGAAGACCTTCCCAATTGAAGACCTAGGATATTATTGATCAATTCTTTTAAGACCTTTCCTATCCAAAAATCTATGCTATCAGAACTAATTCTATCTATTGTAACAACTTCTACAGCTGATAAAGACAAACACCAACAAACTCCTGGAATGGTTTAAATTGAAAAAATTTCTATATACACAATTATAATTCGAGAAATGGGAGGTTATAAAAAGCTTGACATTGCCAATGAGTTTACAATAATATAACTTTACATTGTTTTAAGTTTGATAATTATCCTAAGTTAGAAACTTAACATCGATATATCTGAAAATATAAAGCCAACAATTCAATTATTTAGAGTGAACAGCAAAGCATATTAAAGACCAATTATTAAAGGATATTTACCATTACTTTTGGTATTGTTTATTTTTTTCTATTGCCCATTAGTATGGATGTTATGTAGCAAAGGAAGTCATGATAATTTAATAAAAATTAAAGATCATTACCGCTAGAGTTTTGTGACTATTCATCCTACTTTAATTATTTTGTCGCCAACTTGAGGGAGACTACCATACACCTTAATCATATAGCGTGTCAGCGTATCTAAAATCCTTTACAATCTGAATTCTTGATATTCTAGATTCGATGGTTTTTTGCCAAAAATAACGACTCGCAATTATCGTTTATGAAATCTTTCTTGAGACAAAAGGTCAAAACTATAGATTAGAGAATCCGGTCGCTTAGCTTTTCAATAAATTTGCGTTAATTGAAAATCTGATTGAAATTTGGCTATTAGAAAACGAAGACGTGCTATTTTTCGGCAAATTAACTGCCTTGAGAAATCCTTGTTTTTGCTTCAGGTTAGTCGGATTTTGTGTTTTTTTGCTATTGTTAAACTATCATTAAATAAATCATTCAATGCGATAAACTTATAAACAATAGAATACAGTATAATACAATACCTCTGCCTGCAAGCTGGGTATCCATAGCAACTGTCTGCTCAACCATCGCATTTTCAGCCAGAGTTTTTTTCCACACATCCTGCAAATACCGGATTCGGCGACACACATTGTTGCCACTGTCTTTGCATGGTCACACTCTCATCCTGAAAGAGAACACAACAGTAAATAACAAAGAAATACTATTCATAAATTGGAAGCCTTTCTTTTCAAGTCTTTATGTGAAATATTCACATTATCATAATCCATACCAATGTTGAGACGGATACAAAAATAATGTCTGAGAATACACTCATTTCTGTTCATATATATCTCCACTAAATCTGACAATAAACAATTTTTGTTAGGGCACAAACTAATATGGTTTTTCTCCATATTTCTGAAGACAAATTAGCTTGCTTTGGGGCTTTATCATAATGGAAAGATGGAACAAGATCAAGAGGGCAATTGGCCAACTGTGAACGTTTGTAGTTCTTTTGCTTTGATCGTTTGTTGCGTCAAGGGAGTGTGGACACTAAAAAACACTGGCATCTTTTGCAATGGAAATCCGTATTAACTTGGGTTAGCATAAAGTCTTTCACGGATCGAAATTCTAAGGGGAATGTATTCTCGATCTTCTATTCAAATTTGGTTTAGAAAAGAACATTGGCACGGGGATCGAGAAACTCAATCAACATTGAAATATTGGGAAATAATGACAAGATTACGGCCTATTGTGTTCACAAAAATAGAAGCTCAACTATCTGGTGATTGTAAAAGATACTAAAATGGTAATTAAAGAAATATTGCAAATTGAACAAAACATCTAAATTGAATTTCAAATCTATAAAACATCGAACAAAACTGATTTTATAAAATTGAAGTTCTCGTTGAATGAAACGTAAGGAAAGATTGTTTTTCGACCTTTAGCATGCTACAACAAATAACACACACGACATTGTGTCAAATAATTCTCGAATGCCTTGGAAATTGAGATTAACTAAGCCAAAATATTTGTCCAATTGCCCTACAGTCGACCACGAGTATTTGAAAAGTGTTAAGTCATTTACCTGACCAACGTCAAAAGAAATGTTGACTTTCTCGGATTTAGACATAACTCGGATTAATAACAGCGACAACATGTAAATTTAGACAAGGGGCAATTAGTTAGGCCAGACAGAAAAAATGAAACTTCACATTTGCAATTTTTCTGCTTGGGCTCATTATTTTCGATTCTGTTCCAAAATAGAGCACTTTTTTACAAAAAAAGTTGGTAATATGATAGTTCTCGTCGATTTGAAGCTTTTAGAACAGTGACAACTTGTAGACTTAGACAGGGGGCAAATTAGATAGACCACGCAGAAAAATAGAAACTTCACATTTCCAATTTCTCTGCCTTGGCTCAGTATTTTCGATTCTGTTCCAAAAAATAGCATCTTTTACCAAAAAAGGTTGATGATATGATAGCTCTCATCGATTGCATTGAAGCATTTAGAACAGCGACAACTTGTAGAGTTAGACAGGGGGCAAATTAGATAGGCCACGAAAAAAAATTGAAACTTCACATTTCCAGTTTTTCTGCGTGGGCTTATTATTTTCCATTCTGTTCCAAAATAGAGCAGTTTTTTACCAAAAAGGTTGATTATATGAAAGATCTCATCGATTTGAAGCACTTAAAATAGTGACAACTTGTAGACTTTGACAGGGGGCAAATTAGATAGGCAAGGAAGAAAAATTGAACCTCAACATTTCCAATTTTTCTGCGTGGGCTCATTATAGTCCATACTGTTCCAAAATATAGCAGTTTTTTACCAAAAACGTTGATAATATGATAGTTCTCGTCGATTTCAAGCATCTAGAACAGTGACAACTTGTAGATTTAGACAGGGGGCACATTAGTTAGGCAACGCAGAAAAATAGAAACTTCAAATTTCCAATTTTTTTGCGTAGGGTGATTATTTTCCACTCCGTTCCAAAATAGGGCAGTTTTTTACCAAAAAAGGTTGATGATATGATAGCTCTGATCGATTGCAATGAGGCATTGAGAACCGCGACAACTTGTAGACTTAGACAGGGGGCAAATTAAATAGGCCACGCAGAAAAATTAAAACTTCAGATTTCCAGTTTTTCTGCGTGGGCCTATTATTTTCTATTCTGTTCAAAAATAGGACAGTTTTTTTCCAAAAAAGGTTGATGATATGATAGCTCTGATCGATTGGAATGAGGCATTGAGAACAGCGGCACCTTGTATACTTAGACAGGGGGAAAATTTAATAGGCCACGCAGAAAAATTGAAACTTCACATTTCCAGTTTTTCTGCGTGGGCTTATTATTTTCTATTCTGTTCCAAAATAGGGCAGTTTTTTACCAAAAAAGGTTGATGAAATGATAGCTCTGGTCGATTGCAATGAGGCATTGAGACAGCGGCTCCTTGTAGACTTAGACAGGGGGCAAATTAAATAGGCCACGCAGAAAAATTGAAACTTCACATTTCCACTTTTCTGCGTGGGCTTATTATTTTCCATTCTGTTCCGAAATAAAGCAGTTTTTTACCAAAAACGTTAATAATATCAAAGTTTTTATCGATTTGAAGTATTTAGAACAGCGAAAACTTGTATACTTAGACAGGGGGCAAATTAAATAGGCCACGCAGAAAGATTGAAACTTCACATTTCCAGTTTTTCTGCGTGGGCTTATTTTTTTCTATTTTGTTCCAAAATAGGGCAGTTTTTTACCAAAAAAGGTTGATGATATGATGGCTCTGATCGATTGCAATGAGGCATTGAGAACAGCGACAACTTGTAGACTTAGACAGGGGGCAAATTAAATAGGCCACGCAGAAAGATTGAAACTTCACATTTCCAGTTTTTCTGCGTGGGCTTATTTTTTTCTATTTTGTTCCAAATTAGGGCAGTTTTTTACCAAAAAAGGTTGATGATATGATAGCTCTGATCGATTGCAATGAGGCATTGAGAACAGCGACAACTTGTATAATTAGACAGGGGGCGAATTAAATAGGCCACGCAGAAAGATTGAAACTTCACATTTCCAGTTTTTCTGCGTGGGCTTATTTTTTTCTATTTTGTTCCAAATTAGGGCAGTTTTTTACCAAAAAAGGTTGATGATATGATAGCTCTGATCGATTGCGATTTGAGGCACTAAGAACAGTGACAACTTGTAGACTTAGACAGGGGGGCAGATAAGATGGCCACGCAGAAAAAATTGAAACTCCACATTTCCAATTTTTCTGCGTGGGCTCATTATTCTCGATTCTCTTCCAAATTATATCAATTTTTTAGCAAAAACGTTGATAATGTGATAGTTGTCATTAAATTAAAGCATTAAGAACAATGACAACTTGTAGCTTCAGACAGTGGGGCAGATAAGATAGGCCACACAGAAAAATTAAATATAAGATTTCCAATTGTTCTTCGTGGGCTCATTATTTGCGATTCTGTTTCAAAAAAGATCAATTTTTTACCAAAAATATTAATAATATGATAGTTTTGATCGATTCGAAGCATTAAGAACAGTGACAGCTTATAGACTTAGACAGGGGGGCAGATAAGATAGGCCACACAGAAAACTTGAAACTTCACATTTCCAATTTTTCTGCGTTGGATCGCAATTTTCGATTCTCTTCCAAGTTATAGCAAATTTTTAGCAAAAACGAAGATAATATGATAGTTCTGATCTATTCGAAGCATTAAGAACAGTGAGAACTTGTAGATTTAGACAGTGGGGCAGATAAGATATTCCACGCAGAAAACTTGAAACTTCACATTTCCAATATTTCTGCGTTGGCTCAATATTTTCGATTCTGTTCCAAATTATATCAATTTTTTAGCAAAAACGTTGATAATGTGATAGTTCTCATTAAATTAAAGCATTAAGAACAATGACAACTTGTAGACTTAGACAGTGGGGCAGATAAGATAGTCCACACAGAAAAATTAAACTTAAGATTTCCAATTTTTCTTCGTGGGCTCCATATTTGCGATTCTGTTTCAAAAAAGAGCAATTTTTTAACAAAAATATTGATAATGTGATAGTTCTCATCGATTTGAAGCATTAAGAACAGTGACAACTTGTAGACTTAGACAGGGGGGCAGATAAGATGGCCACGCAGAAAAAATTGAATCTCCACATTTCCAATTTTTCTGCGTGGGCTCATTATTCTCGATTCTCTTCCAAATTATATCAATTTTTTAGCAAAAACGTTGATAATGTGATAGTTCTCATTGATTTAAAGCATTGAGAACAGTGACAACTTGTTGATTTAGACAGGGGGCAGATAAGATAGGCCACGCAGAAAACTTAAAACTTCACATTTCCAATATCTCTAAATGGGCTCAATATTTTCGATTCTGTTCTGAAATATAGCAATTTTTTACCAAAAACTTAGATAAAGTGATAGTTCTCATCGATTTGAGGCATTAAGAACAAAGACAACTTGTAGACATAGACACTGGGCAGAAAAGATGGGCCACGCTGAAAAATTGAAACTTCACAGTTCCAATATCTCTACATGGGCTCATTATTTTCGATTCTGTTTTGAAATATATCAGTTTTTTACCAAAAACGTAGATAAAGTGATAGTTCTCATCGATTTGAGGCATTAAGAACAATGACGACTTGTAGTCTTAGACAGGGGGGCAGATAAGATGGGCCACGTAGAAAAATTGAAACTTAACATTTCCAATACTTCTGCGTGGGCTCATTATTCTCGATTCTGTTCTGAAATAAAGCAATTTTTTACCAAAAACGTAGATAATGTGATAGTTCTCATCGATTTAAGGCATTAAGAACAGTGGCACCTTGTAGAATTAGACAGGGGGCAGATAAGACAGGCCACGCAGAAAACTTAAAACTTCACATTTCCAATATTTCTGCGTGGCCACATTATTCTCGATTCTCTGCAAAAATATAGCAATTTTTTACCAAAAACGTAGATAAAGTGATAGTTCTCATCGATCTGAGGCATTACGAACAGTGACACCTTGTAGAATTAGACAGGGGGCAGATAAGACAGGCCACGCAGAAAACTTAAAACTTCACATTTCCAATATTTCTGCGTGGCCACATTATTCTCGATTCTCTGCAAAAATATAGCAATTTTTTACCAAAAACGTAGATAAAGTGATAGTTCTCATCGATCTGAGGCATTACGAACAGTGACACCTTGTAGAATTAGACAGGGGGCAGATAAGACAGGCCACGCAGAAAACTTAAAACTTCACATTTCCAATATTTCTGCGTGGCCACATTATTCTCGATTCTCTTCCAAAATATAGCAATTTTTTACCAAAAACGTAGATAAAGTGATAGTTCTCATCGATTTGAGGCATTAAGAACAAAGACAACTTGTAGACATAGACACTGGGCAGAAAAGATGGGCCACGCAGAAAAATTGAAACTTCACAGTTCCAATATTTCTGCGTGGCCACATTATTCTCGATTCTCTTCCAAAATATAGCAATTTTTTGACAAAAACGTAGATAAAGTGATAGTTCTCATCGATTTGAGGCATTAAGAACAAAGACAACTTGTAGACATAGACACTGGGCAGAAAAGATGGGCCACGCAGAAAAATTGAAACTTCACAGTTCCAATATCTCTACATGGGCTCATTATTTTCGATTCTGTTTTGAAATATAGCAATTTTTTACCAAAAACGTAGATAATGTGATAGTTCTCATCGATTTAAAGCATTAAGAACAGTGACACCTTGTAGACTTAGACAGGGGGGAGGGCAGATAAGATAGGCCACGCAGAAAACTTAAAACTTAACATTTCCAACATTTCTGCGTGGCCACAATATTCTCGATTCTCTGCAAAAATATAGCAATTTTTTACCAAAAACGTAGATAAAGTGATAGTTCTCATCGATCTGAGGCATTACGAACAGTGACACCTTGTAGAATTAGACAGGGGGCAGATAAGACAGGCCACGCAGAAAACTTAAAACTTCACATTTCCAATATTTCTGCGTGGCCACATTATTCTCGATTCTCTTCCAAAATATAGCAATTTTTTACCAAAAACGTAGATAAAGTGATAGTTCTCATCGATTTGAGGCATTAAGAACAAAGACAACTTGTAGACATAGACACTGGGCAGAAAAGATGGGCCACGCAGAAAAATTGAAACTTCACAGTTCCAATATTTCTGCGTGGCCACATTATTCTCGATTCTCTTCCAAAATATAGCAATTTTTTACCAAAAACGTAGATAAAGTGATAGTTCTCATCGATTTGAGGCATTAAGAACAAAGACAACTTGTAGACATAGACACTGGGCAGAAAAGATGGGCCACGCAGAAAAATTGAAACTTCACAGTTCCAATATCTCTACATGGGCTCATTATTTTCGATTCTGTTTTGAAATATAGCAATTTTTTACCAAAAACGTAGATAATGTGATAGTTCTCATCGATTTAAAGCATTAAGAACAGTGACACCTTGTAGACTTAGACAGGGGGGAGGGCAGATAAGATAGGCCACGCAGAAAACTTAAAACTTAACATTTCCAACATTTCTGCGTGGCCACAATATTCTCGATTCTCTGCAAAAATATAGCAATTTTTTACCAAAAACGTAGATAAAGTGATAGTTCTCATCGATTTGAGGCATTAAGAACAATTACGACTTGTAGTCTTAGACAGGGGGGGCAGATAAGATGGGCCAAGTAGAAAAATTGAAACTTAACATTTCCAATACTTCTGCGTGGGCTCATTATTCTCGATTCTGTTCTGAAATACAGCAATTTTTTACCAAAAACGTAGATAATGTGATAGTTCTCATTGATTTAAAGTTTTAAGAACAATGACAATTTGTAGATTCAGACAGTGGGGCAGATAAGATAGGCCACACAGAAAAATTAAATTTAAGATTTCCAATTGTTCTTCGTGGGCTCATTATTTGCGATTCTGTTTCAAAAAAGATGAATTTTTTACCAAAAATATTGATAATGTGATAGTTCTAATCGATTCGAAGCATTAAGAACAGTGACACCTTGTAGAATTAGACAGGGGGCAGATAAGACAGGCCACGCAGAAAACTTAAAACTTCACATTTCCAATATTTCTGCGTGGCCACATTTTTCTCGATTCTCTTCCAAAATATAGCAATTTTTTACCAAAAACGTAGATAAAGTGATAGTTCTCATCGATTTGAGGCATTAAGAACAAAGACAACTTGTAGACATAGACACTGGGCAGAAAAGATGGGCCACGCAGAAAAATTGAAACTTCACAGTTCCAATATCTCTACATGGGCTCATTATTTTCGATTCTGTTTTGAAATATAGCAATTTCTTACCAAAAACGTAGATAATGTGATAGTTCTCATCGATTTAAAGCATTAAAAACATTAAAAACTTGTATACTTAGACAGGGGGCAAATTAGATAGCCCACGAAGAAAAATTTAAACTTTACATTTCCAATTTTTTTGCGTGGGATCATTATTTTCGATTCTTCTCCAAAATATAGCAGTTTTTTGCCAAAAACCTTATTATATGATAGTTCTCGTCGATTTGAAGCATTTAGAACAGTGACAATTTGTAGATTTAGACCGGGGGCAAATTAGATAGGCCACAAAGAAAAATTGAAACTTCACATTTCCACTTTTTATGCGTGGGCTCAATATTTTCGATTCTCTTCCAAAATAAAGCATTTTTTTGCCAAAAACGTTGATAATATGATAGTTCTCATCGCTTTGAAGCATTAAAAACATTAAAAACTTGTAGACTTAGACAGGGGGCAAATTAGATAGCCCACGAAGAAAAATTTAAACTTAACATTTCCAATTTTTTTGCGTGGGATCATTATTTTCGATTCTTCTCCAAAATATAGCAGTTTTTTGCCAAAAACCTTAATATATGATAGTTCTCGTCGATTTTAAGCATTTAGAACAGTGACAATTTGTAGATTTAGACAGGGGGCAAATTAGATAGGCCACGAAAAAAAATTGAAACTTCACATTTCCAATTATTCTGCGTGGGCTCATTATTTTCGATTCTGTTCAAAAATATAGCATCTTTTTACCAAAAAAGGTTGATAATATGATAGCTCTCATCGATTGCATTGAAGCATTTAGAACAGCGACAACTTGTAGACTTAGACAGGGGGCATAATAGATAGTCCACGAAGAAAAATTGAAACTTCAAATTTCCAATATTTGTGAGGGGGCTCATTATTTTCCATTCCGTTCCAAAATAAAGCAATTTTTTGCCAAAAACGTTGATAATATGATAGTTCTCATAGATTTGAAGCATTTAGAACAGTGACAATTTGTAGACTTTGACAGGGAGCAAATTTGATATGCCAGGAAGAAAAATTGAAACTTCACATTTCCAATTTTTCTGCGTAGGATCTTTATTTTCGATTCTGTTCCAAAATATAGCAGTTTTTTGCCAAAAACGTTGATAATATGATAGTTCTCGTCGATTTGAAGCATTTAGAACAGCGACAACTTGTATACTTAGACAAGGGGCAAATTAGATAGGCCAAGCAGAAAAATTGAAACTTCACATTTCGAATTATTCTGCGTGGGATCATTATTTTCGATTCTGTTCCAAAATATAGCATTTTTTTGCTAAAAACGTTCATAATCTGATAGTTCTCATCGATTTAAAGCTTTAAGAACAGTGACAACTTGTAGACTTAGAAAGGGGACAAATTAGGTAGGCCATGCAGAAAAATTGAAGCATCACATTTCTAATTTTTGTGAGTGTGCTCATTATTTTCGATTCTGTTGCAAAATAAAGCAATTTTTTGCCTAAAACGTCGATAAAATGATTGTTCTCATTGATTTGAAGCATTAAAAACATTAAAAACTTGTAGACTTAGACAGGGGGCAAATTAGATAGGCCACGAAAAAAAATTGAAACTTCACATTTCCAATTATTCTGCGTTGGCTCATTATTTTCGATTCTGTTCCAAAATATAGCATCTTTTTACCAAAAAAGGTTGATAATATGATAGCTCTCATCGATTGCATTGAAGCATTTAGAACAGCGACAACTTGTAGACTTGGAAAGGGGGCAAAATAGATAGTCCACGTAGAAAAATTGAAACTTCACATTTTCAATTTTTCTGCGTAGGATCATTATTTTCGATTCTGTTCCAAAATATAGCAGTTTTTTGCCAAAAACGTTGATAATATGATAGTTCTCGTCGATTTGAAGCATTTAGAACAGCGACAACTTGTATACTTAGACAAGGGGCAAATTAGATAGGCCAAGCAGAAAAATTGAAACTTCACATTTCGAATTATTCTGCGTGGGATCATTATTTTCGATTCTGTTCCAAAATATAGCATTTTTTTGCTAAAAACGTTCATAATCTGATAGTTCTCATCGATTTAAAGCTTTAAGAACAGTGACAACTTGTAGACTTAGAAAGGGGACAAATTAGGTAGGCCATGCAGAAAAATTGAAGCATCACATTTCTAATTTTTGTGAGTGTGCTCATTATTTTCGATTCTGTCCGAAAATAAAGAGTTTTTTTTACCAAAAACGCTCACAAATTGCATGTCTCATTGGAAGGGGAACACAAAAAGACTGTACACTATTTGAAAAATTTCACGTTACTTTTTTATTTGCGCAAGCGTGGGTTTAATCCGAGATTTGCCTTATTTATGTTTTGCTAATCTTAAAAGTAGATTTGAGATTGAGTTTATGTTGCTGTCATGTGACCCAGCGTTTGGCATAATGCATCTTGCCCTGATGCAGTAGCCCACGCAGATTCTGGTAACCACGCAAAAACAAGTATTACACCGGCATGGTTTATCACCGCTTTTGCGGATTCAATGAGAGTCCGGTTCATGCGCTCAGCCATTCCATTCTGTTGTGGAGAGTGTGGAACAGAAGTTTCGAGTTTGATAGCATAGTGGTCAAATCTCTGATTGGCTAAGAGCTCTGTTCGCTACCATGTTCTACACCAATCAGCACACAGGATTCTCGCAACAAAATCGCTTCGCAGCTAGAATTAGGCCAATTTTCGCCATTTCAGCGTGTTTTTACCACATTGTTTACAAAAAACATTGCACGCCTCTACAACGCGAATTTCCACTTTATTTTTTTTCCAGTTCATCATTATGCGTTGCTATTCAACCTATATTAGCTCCACTGTTCGATCGCAAAGAATAATATAAAAAACACCTCGCAAATGATCGCTAAATTTCGTGTCTAGATTCAGGGAAATTATGTTTTTACAATCAATTTTGGCGCCCCCTTATCTCCATTTGCGCCCCTATTCAGGGGGCCGCCCTGCCACCACGCCACTGGAGTCAAAGACAGTCCGTGAATTGTGTTCAAAGGTTGAAACTATGGAATACATAGAGAAGTCGTGTAGACATGTCTCAATAACACATGAATTGTTATACACATTGTTAGAATACTTCTAAACATAGGATACTTCCAACCTATCGATAAGACACTTTATAGGAAAGTATGTTACTTGAACTCAACAATCTTGGGTAAGAATAAAAGTTAATTCTGAATGATGTAACCAATACACACAAGGCAAGAAATATGTAACAAATATGAAAAAAAAGGAAACTTACCAGGCATATCAAGATTAACCAATTAAAACAACAACGAACATCAAGGACAAAAATATATTAAATACAATGGAATTCGAAGTAGAGGAAATACAAAATAATCGTTTTAAGGTGATAGTGAATGATTTGATGAAAACATGTTTTCTTAATCCATCCTACCAGCTTTTTGTGTAACCGTTTATAAAGATCAAGGTTCAGATATTCATGGAACATATAACATATATGATACAAACCTTATGGATAAAAAATAATTGTATATTTCACAAAGTAGAATGACCAAATTTGCGTGCATTCATCTGAACAACAAAGAGGTAAACAACAAATATTTCAATAGGAAGCAACCATCATCAGAGTTGTTAAACAGAAAATTCAACAGTACATACGAAAATGGAAAAATATACAAAGTGACATTCAAAAATGAATATAAACATATAATGGATCAACATGTGATGGACTTCAGACACGTCTTACATGGCATCTATCAAATGTTAAAAGCCAAATATTCAAAGATAAAAACGAGAGCCCTGTAAAAGAATTAATCGAGAAGCGACAAAGGACGACAAAAAGAGTTTAGAGTCAGTCGCAAACGAATAATTCATGAATAGGCTTAAAAGCAAATCTAAGTAAACTCAATCATCGACGGAAAAAGATACAAGACGATGGTTAGATATAACGACTATCCTAATCCTAATGTCAAATCCTAATGAACACCTGTCCTACTAATGTCCTAGCTTACTAATGTCCTAGCCTACTAATGTCCTAGCCTACTAAAGTCCAAGCCTACTAATGACCAATTCTATAAAACACCTATTATAGTAATGGCTTATCCTACTAATGACCTATCCTTCTAATGTCCTAGCCTACTAATGACTTAATTTATTAATAAACTGTCCTACCAGTGACCGATTCTATTAAACACCTATCTCACTAATGGCCTATCCTACTAATGTCCTAACCTACTAATGGCCTATCCTACTAATGACCAAGCCTACTAATGACCAATTTTATTACAAACCTATCCTACCAATGGCCTATCCTACTAATGAACTATCCAACTAATGGCCTATCCTAATAATGACCTAACCTACTTATGTCCTATCCTACTGGTGTCCTAGCCTACGAATGACCAATTTTATTAAAAACCTATCATACTAATGGCCTATCCTACTAATGACCTATCCGAATAATGGTCCATCCTACGAATGACCTATCCTACTAATGTCCTATCCTACTAATGACAAATTTTTATAAAAACCTAACCTACTAATGGCCTATCCTACTAATGTCCTATCCTACTAATGACCTATACTACTAATGTCCTATCCTACTAATGACCAATTTTATTAAAAACCTAACCAACTAATGGCCTATCCTACTAATGTCCTATCCTACTAATGACCTATCCTACTAATGATCTAGCCTACTAATGACCAATTTTATTAAAAACCTATCTTACTAATGGCCTATCCTACTAAAGTCCTAGCCTACTAATGTCCTATCCTACTAATGACCAATTTTATTAAAAATCTAACCTACTAATGGCCTATCCTACTAATGTCCTATCCTACTAATGACCTATCCTACTAATGTCTTAGCCTACTAATGACCAATTTTATTAAAAACCTATCCTACTAGAGGCCTATCCTATCAATGTCCTATCCTACTAATGGCCTATCCTACTAATGTCCTATCCTACCAATGTCCTATCCTACTAATGACCAATTTTATTAAAAACCTAATCTACTAATGGCCTATCCTACTAATGTCCTATCCTACTAAAGATATATTCTACTAATGTCCTATCCTACTAATGACCAATTTCATTAAAAACCTAACCTACCAATGGCCTATCCTACTAATGTCCTATCCTACTAATGGTCTATCCTACTAATATCTTAGCCTACTAATGACCAATTTTATTAAAAACCTATCCTACTAGAGGCCTATCCTATTAATGTCCTAGCCTACTAATGTCCTATCCTACTAATGACCAATTTTATTAAAAACCTAAACTACTAATGGCCTATCCTACTAATTTCCTATCCTAGTAATGACCTATCCTACTAATGTCCTATCTTACTAATGACAAATTTTATTAAAAACCTATCCTACTAATGGCCTATCCTACTAATGACATATCCTACTAATGGTCTAACCTACTAATGTCCTATCCTACTAAAGAACAATTTTATTAAAATCCTAACCTACTAATGGCCTATCCTACTAATATCCTATCCTACTAATGACCCATCCTACTAATGTCCTATCCTACTAATGTCCTATCCTACTAATGACCAATTTTATTAAAAACCTATCCTACTAGAGGCCTATCCTATTAATGTCCTAGCCTACTAATGTCCTATCCTACTAATGACCAATTTTATTAAAAATCTAACCTACTAATGGCCTATCCTACTAATGTCCTATCCTACTAATGACCTATCCTACTAATGTCTTAGCCTACTAATGACCAATTTTATTAAAAACCTATCCTACTAGAGGCCTATCCTATTAATGTCCTATCCTACTAATGGCCTATCCTACTAATGATTAATTTTATTAAAAACCTATCCTACTAATGGCCTATCCTATTAATGTCCTAGCCTACTAATGTCCTATCCTACTAATGACCAATTATATTAAAAACCTATCCTACTAGAGGCCTATCCTATTAAAGTCCTATCCTACTAATGGCCTATCCTACTAATGTCCTATCCTACTAATGTCCTATTCTACTAATGACCAATTTTATTAAAAACCTATCCTACTAATGGCCTATCCTACTAATGTCCTATCCTACTAATGTCCTATCCTACTAATGACCAATTTTATTAAAAACCTAAACTACTAATGGCCTATCCTACTAATGTCCTATCCTACTAATGACCTATTCTACTAATGGCCTATCCTACTAATGTCCTATCCTACAAATGACCAATTTCATTAAAAACCTAACCTACCAATGGCCTATCCTACTAATGTCCTATCCTACTAATGGTCTATCCTACTAATGTTTTAGCCTACTAATGACCAATTTTATTAAAAACCTATCCTACTAGAGGCCTATCCTATTAATGTCCTAGCCTACTAATGTCCTATCCTACTAATGACCAATTTTATTAAGAACCTAAACTACTAATGGCCTATCCTACTAATGTCCTATCCTACTAACGACCTATCCTACTAATGTCCTATCCTACTAATGACCAATTTTATTAAAAACCTATCCTACTAGTGGCCTATCCTACTAATGTCCTATCCTACTAAAGACCAAATTTATCAAAAACCTAACCTACTAAAGGCCTATCCTACTAATGTCCTATCCTACTAATGACCAAATTTATTAAAAACCTATCCTACTAATGGCCTATCCTACTAATGTCCTATCCTACTAAAGACCAAATTTATTAAAAACCTATCCTACTAATGACCTATCCTACTAATGACCTATCCTACTAATGTCCTAGCCTACTAATGACTTAATCTATCAAACAACTATCCTACTAATGACCAATTTTATTAAAAACCTAACCTACTAATGGCCTATCCTACTAATGTCCTATCCTACTAATGACCCATCCTACTAATGTCCTAACCTACTAATGTTCTATCCTACTAATGACCAATTTTATTAAAAAAGCTAACCTACTAATGGCCTATCCTACTAATATCCTATCCTACTAATGACCCATCCTACTAATGTCCTATCGTACTAATGTCCCATCCTACTAATGACCAATTTTATTAAAAACCTAACCTACTAATGGCCTATCCTACTAATGACCTATTCTACTAATGTCCTAGCCTACTAATGACAAATTTTATGAAAATTCTTTCTTTCTAATGACCTATCCTACTAATGACCTATCCTACTAATGACCTAGCCTACTAATGACCAATTTTATTAAAAACCTATCCTACTAATGACCTATCCTACTAATGACCTATCCTACTAATATCCTAGCCTACTAATGACTTAATCTATCAAACAACTATCCTACTAATGACCAATTTTATTAAAAACCTATCCTACTAATGTCCTATCCTATTAATGACCAATTTTATAAAAAAACAAACCTACTAATGGCCTACCCTACTAATGTCCTATCCTACTAATGACCTATCCTACTAATGTCCTATCCTACTAATGACCATTTTTATTAAAAACCTATCCTACTAATGGCCTATTCTACTAATGATCTATCCTATTAATGGTCTATCCTACTAATGTCTTAGCCTACTAATGACCAAATTTATTAAAAACCTATCCTACTAGAGGCCTATCCTATTAATGTCCTAGCCTACTAATGTCCTATCCTACTAATGACCAATTTTATTAAAAATCTAACCTACTAATGGCCTATCCTACTAATGTCCTATCCTACTAATGACCTATCCTACTAATGTCTTAGCCTACTAATGACCAGTTTTATTAAAAACCTATCCTACTAGAGGCCTATCCTATTAAAGTCCTATCCTACTAATGGCCTATCCTTCTAATGTCCTATCCTACTAATGTCCTATCCTACTAATGACCAATTTTATTAAAAACCTATCCTACTAGAGGCCTATCCTATTAATGTTCTCTCCTACTAATGGTCTATCCTACTAATGTCCTATCCTACTAATGATCAATTTTATTAAAAAGCTAACCTACTTATGGCCTATCCTACTAATGTCCTATCCTACTAATGACCAATTTTATTAAAAACCTATCCTACTAGAGGCCTATCCTATTAATGTTCTATCCTACTAGAGGCCTATCCTATTAAAGTCCTATCCTACTAATGGCCTATCCTTCTAATGTCCTATCCTACTAATGTCCTATCCTACTAATGACCAATTTTATTAAAAACCTATCCTACTAGAGGCCTATCCTATTAATGTTCTCTCCTACTAATGGTCTATCCTACTAATGTCCTATCCTACTAATGATCAATTTTATTAAAAAGCTAACCTACTTATGGCCTATCCTACTAATGTCCTATCCTACTAATGACCAATTTTATTAAAAACCTATCCTACTAGAGGCCTATCCTATTAATGTCCTAGCCTACTAATCTCCTATCCTACTAATGACCAATTTTATTAAAAACCTAACTTACTAATGGCCTATCCTACTAAAGTCCTATCCTACTAATGTCCTATCCTACTAATGACCAATATTATTAAAAACCTAAGCTACTAATGGTCTATCCTACTAATGTCCTATCCTACTAAAGACCAAATTTATTAAAAACCTAACCTACTAAAGGCCTATTCTACTAATGTCCTGGCCTACTAATGACAAATTTTATGAAAATTCTTTCCTTTGAATGACCTATCCTAATAATGACCTATCCTACTAATGACCTAGCCTACTAATGACCAATTTTATTAAAAACCTATCCTACTAATGACCTATCCTACTAATGACCTATCCTACTAATGTCCTAGCCTACTAATGACTTAATCTATCAAACAACTATCCTACTAATGACCAATTTTATTAAAAACCTAACCTACTAATGGCCTATCCTAATAATATCCAATCCTACTAATGACCCATCCTACTAATGTCCTATCCTACTAATGTCCTATCCTACTAATGACCAATTTTATTACAAACCTAACCTACTAATGGCCTATCCTACTAATGTCCTATCCTAAGTGTTTTGGTTAATAAAATCTGTCATAGTAGGCTAGTCATAGTAGGATAGGTCATTAGTAGGATAGGTCATTAGTAAAGAAAGGAATTTTCATAAAATTTGTCCAATTAGTAGGCAAGGAGCACTAGTAGAATAGGTCCAATTAGTAGATAGGCCATGTAGGAATGGCTTAGGTTTTTAATAAAATTTCAGTGTGGAGGACAATTAGTAGGA
>NW_027018892.1:117738-131547 GCF_013076305.1 Rhopilema esculentum
AATAAAATTGGTCATTAGTAGGATAAGGACATTAGTAGGATAGGCCATTAGTAGGTTAGGTTTTTAATAAAATTGGTCATAAGTAGGCTAAGACATTAGTAGGATAGACCATTAGTAGGATAGATCATTAGTAGAATAGGCCATTAGTAGGATAGGTTTTTAATAAAATTGGTCATTAGTAGGATAGGACATTGGTGGTATAGGTCATTAGTAGGTTAGGATTTTATAAAAATTGGTCATTAGTAGGATAGGTGATTAGTAGGATAGATCATTAGTAGAATAGGCCATTAGTAGGATAGGTTTTTAATAAAATTGGTCATTAATTGGATAGGACATTAGTAGGATAGGTCATTAGTAGGATAGGACATTAGTAGGATAGGCCATTTGTAGGTTAGGTTTTTAATAAACTTGGTCATTAGTAGGATAGGACATTAGTAGGATAGGCCATTAGTAGGTTAGGTTTTAATAAAATTGGTCATTAGTAGGATAGGTCATTAGTAGGATAGGACATTAGTAGGATAGGCCATTAGTAGGACATTAGTAGGACAGGTGTTTATTAGGATTTGTCATTAGTATTAGGATAGTCGTTATCATTAGTATTAGGATACCATCTTTCTATGCCATTTAAGACCTGTCTGAATTTCATCACATGTTGATCCATTATATGTTTATATTCATTTTTGAATGTCACTTTGTATATTTTTCCATTTTCGTATGTACTGTTGAATTTTCTGTTTAATAACTCTGATGATGGTTTCTTCCTATTGAAATATTTGTTGTTTACCTCTTTGTTGTTCAGATGAATGCACGCAAATTTGGTCATTCTACTTTGTGAAATATACAATTATTTTCTATCCATAAGGTTTGTATCATATATGTTATATGGTCCATGAATATCTGAACCTTGATCTTTATAAACGGTTACACAAAAAGCTGGTAGGAAGGATTAAGAAAACATGTTATCATCAAATCATTCACTATCACCTTAAAACGATTATTTTGTATTTCCTCTACTTCGAATTCCATTGTATTTAATATATTTTTGTCCTTGATGTTCGTTGTTGTTTTAATTGGTAAATCTTGATATGCCTTGTAACTTTCCTTTTTATCATAATCGTTACATATTTCTTGCCTTGTGTGTATTGGTTACATCATTCAGAATTAACTTTTATTCTTACCCAAGATTGTTGAGTTCAAGTAACATACTTTCCTTTAAAGCCTCTTATCGATAGGTTGGAAGTATCCTATGTTTAGAAGTATTCTAACAATGTGTATAACAATTCATGTGTTATTGAGACATGTCTACAGGAGTTCTCTATGTATTTGATAGTTTCAACCTTTGAGCACAATTCACGGACTGTCTTTGACTCCAGTGGCGTGGTGGCAGGGCGGCCCCCTGAATAGGGGCGCAAATGGAGATAAGGGGGCGCCAAAATTGATTGTAAAAACATAATTTCCCTGAATCTAGACACGAAATTTAGCGATCATTTGCGAGGTGTTTTTTATATTATTCTTTGGGATCGAACAGTGGAGCTAATATAGGTTGAATAGCAACGCATGTAGATGAACTGGACAATAAATAAAGTGGAAATTCGCGTTGTAGAGGCGTGCAATGTTTTTTGTAAACAATGTGGTAAAAACACGCTGAAATGGCGAAAATTTGCCTAATTCTTGCTGCGAAGCGATTTTGTTGCGAGAATCCTGTGTGCTGATTGGTTTAGAACATGGTAGCGAACAGAGCTCTTAGCCAATCAGAGATTTGACCACTATGCTATCAAACTCGAAACTTCTGTTCCACACTCTCCACAACAGAATGGAATGGCTGAGCGCATGAACCGGACTCTCATTGGATCCGCAAAAGCGGTGATAAACCATGCCGGTGTAATACATTTTTCTGCGTGGTTACCAGACTTCGCGTGGAATACTGCAACAGGAGAAGATGCATTATACCAAACACTGCGTCACATGACGGCAACATAAACTCAATCTCAAATCTACTTTTAAGATTAGCAAAACATAAAAGAGGCAAATCTCGGATTAAACCCACGCTTGCGCAAATAAAAAGTAACGTGAAAGTTTTCAAATAGTGTACAGTCTTTCTGTGTTCCCCTTCCGTTGAGACATGCAATTTATGTGCGTTTTTGGTAAAAAAAACTCTTTATATTCGGACAGAATCGAAAATAATGAGGACACTCACAAAAATTAGAAATGTGAAGCTTCAATTTTTCTGCGTGGCCTATCTAAATTGCCCCTTGTCTTAGTCTACAAGTTGTCACTGTTCTAAATGCTTCAAATCGACGAAAACTATCATATTATCAACATTTTTGGTAAAAAACTGCTCTTTTTTGGAACAGAATCGAATATAATGAGCCCATGCGTAAAAATTGGAAATGTGAAGTTTCAATTTTTCTTCGTGGGCTATCTAATTTACCCCCTGTCTAAGTCTACAAGTTGTCACTGTTCTAAATGCTTCAAATCGACGAGAACTATCATATTATCAACGTTCTTGGTAAAAAATTGCTCTTTTTTGGAACAGAATCGAATCTAATGAGCCCACGCGTAAAAATTGGAAATGTGAAGTTTCAATTTTTCTTCGTGGGCTATCTAATTTACCCCCTGTCTAAGTCTACAAGTTGTCACTGTTCTAAATGCTTCAAATCGATGAGAACTATCATATTATCAATATTTTTGGTGAAAAACTGCTCTTTTTTGGAACAGAATCGAATCTAATGAGCCCACGCGTAAAAATTGGAAATGTGAAGTTTCAATTTTTCTTCGTGGGCTATCTAATTTACCCCCTGTCTAAGTCTACAAGTTTTCACTGTTCTAAATGCTTCAAATCGATGAGAACTATCATATTATCAACGTTTTTGGTAAAAAACTGCTCTTTTTGGAACAGAATCGAATCTAATGAGCCCACGCGTAAAAATTGGAAATGTGAAGTTTCAATTTTTCTGCGTGGCTTATCTAATTTCCCCCCGGTCTAAGTCTACAAGTTGTCGCTGTTTTTAATACTTCAAATCGACGAGAACTATCATATTATCAACGTTTTTGGCAAAAAATTGCTTCTTTTTTTGGAACAACATGGAAATCAATGAGCAAACGCAGAAAAATTGGAAATGTGAAGTTTAATTTTTTTTCGTTGCCTATCTAATTTACCCCCTGCCTAAGTCTACAAGTTGTCACTGTTCTAAATGCTTCAAATCGACGATAACTATCATATTATCAACGTTTTTGGCAAAAAATTGCTTCTTTTTTTGGAACAACATTGAAATCAATGAGCAAACGCAGAAAAATTGGAAATGTGAAGTTTAAATTTTTTTTCGTTGCCTATCTAATTTACCCCCTGCCTAAGTCTACAAGTTGTCACTGTTCTAAATGCTTCAAATCGACGAGAACTATCATATTATCAACGTTTTTGGTAAAAAACTGCTCTTTTTGGAACAGAATCGAATCTAATGAGCCCACGCGTAAAAATTGGAAATGTGAAGTTTCAATTTTTCTGCGTGGCTTATCTAATTTCCCCCGGTCTAAGTCTACAAGTTGTCGCTGTTTTTAATACTTCAAATCGACGAGAACTATCATATTATCAACGTTTTTGGTAAAAAACTGCTCTTTTTTGGAACAGAATCGAATCTAATGAGCCCACGCGTAAAAATTGGATATGTGAAGTTTCAATTTTTCTTCGTGGCTTATCTCATTTCCCCCCGGTCTAAGTCTACAAGTTGTCGCTGTTTTTAATACTTCAAATCGACGAGAACTATCATATTATCAACGTTTTTGGCAAAAAATTGCTTCTTTTTTTGGAACAACATGGAAATCAATGAGCAAACGCAGAAAAATTGGAAATGTGAAGTTTAAATTTTTTTTCGTTGCCTATCTAATTTACCCCCTGCCTAATTCTACAAGTTGTCACTGTTCTAAATGCTTCAAATCGACGAGAACTATCATATTATCAACGTTTTTGGTAAAAAACTGCTCTTTTTGGAACAGAATCGAATCTAATGAGCCCACGCGTAAAAATTGGAAATGTGAAGTTTCAATTTTTCTGCGTGGCTTATCTAGTTTCCCCCGGTCTAAGTCTACAAGTTGTCGCTGTTTTTAATACTTCAAATCGACGAGAACTATCATATTACCAACGTTTTTGGCAAAAAATTGCTTCTTTTTGGAACAGAATCGAATCTAATGAGCCCACGCGTAAAAATTGGAAATGTGAAGTTTCAATTTTTCTGCGTGGCTTATCTCATTTCCCCCCTGTCTAAGTCTACAAGTTGTCGCTGTTTTTAATACTTCAAATCGACGAGAACTATCATATTATCAACGTTTTTGGCAAAAAATTGCTTCTTTTTTCGGAACAACATGGAAATTAATGAGCAAACGCAGAAAAATTGGAAATGTGAAGTTTCAAATTTTCTTCGTGGGCTATCTAATTTGCCCCCTGTCTGAGTCTGCAAATTGTCGCTGTTCTAAATGCTTCGAATCGATGAGAACTATCATATTATCAATATTTTTGGTGAAAAACTCCTCTATTTTGGTACAGAATCGAAAATAATGATCCTACGCAAAAAAATTGGAAATGTGAAGTTTCAATTTTTCTTCGTGGGCTATCTAATTTACCTCCTGTCTAAGTCTACAAGTTGTCACTGTTCTAAATGCTTCAAATCGACGAGAACTATCATATTATCAACGTTTTTGGTAAAAAACTGCTCTTTTTTGGAACAGAATCGAATCTAATGAGCTCACGCGTAAAAATTGGAAATGTGAAGTTTCAATTTTTCTTCGTGGGCTATCTAATTTACCCCCTGTCTAAGTCTACAAGTTGTCACTGTTCTAAATGCTTCAAATCGACGAGAACTATCATATTATCAACGTTTTTGGTAAAAAACTGCTTCTTTTTTTGGAACAACATGGAAATCAATGAGCAAACGCAGAAAAATTGGAAATGTGAAATTTAAATTTTTTTTCGTTGCCTATCTAATTTACCCCCTGCCTAAGTCTACAAGTTGTCACTGTTCTAAATGCTTCAAATCGACGAGAACTATCATATTATCAACGTTTTTGGCAAAAAATTGCTTCTTTTTTTGGAACAACATTGAAATCAATGAGCAAACGCAGAAAAATTGGAAATGTGAAGTTTAAATTTTTTTTCGTTGCCTATCTAATTTACCCCCTGCCTAAGTCTACAAGTTGTCACTGTTCTAAATGCTTCAAATCGACGAGAACTATCATATTATCAACGTTTTTGGTAAAAAACTGCTCTTTTTGGAACAGAATCGAATCTAATGAGCCCACGCGTAAAAATTGGAAATGTGAAGTTTCAATTTTTCTGCGTGGCTTATCTAATTTCCCCCGGTCTAAGTCTACAAGTTGTCGCTGTTTTTAATACTTCAAATCGACGAGAACTATCATATTATCAACGTTTTTGGTAAAAAACTGCTCTTTTTTGGAACAGAATCGAATCTAATGAGCCCACGCGTAAAAATTGGATATGTGAAGTTTCAATTTTTCTTCGTGGCTTATCTCATTTCCCCCCGGTCTAAGTCTACAAGTTGTCGCTGTTTTTAATACTTCAAATCGACGAGAACTATCATATTATCAACGTTTTTGGCAAAAAATTGCTTCTTTTTTTGGAACAACATGGAAATCAATGAGCAAACGCAGAAAAATTGGAAATGTGAAGTTTAAATTTTTTTTCGTTGCCTATCTAATTTACCCCCTGCCTAAGTCTACAAGTTGTCACTGTTCTAAATGCTTCAAATCGACGAGAACTATCATATTATCAACGTTTTTGGCAAAAAATTGCTTCTTTTTTTGGAACAACATGGAAATCAATGAGCAAACGCAGAAAAATTGGAAATGTGAAGTTTAAATTTTTCTTCGTTGCCTATCTAATTTACCCCCTGCCTAAGTCTACAAGTTGTCACTGTTCTAAATGCTTCAAATCGACGAGAACTATCATATTATCAACGTTTTTGGCAAAAAATTGCTTCTTATTTTGGAACAACATGGAAATCAATGAGCAAACGCAGAAAGATTGGAAATGTGAAGTTTAAATTTTTTTTCGTTGCCTATCTAATTTACCCCCTGCCTAAGTCTACAAGTTGTCACTGTTCTAAATGCTTCAAATCGACGAGAACTATCATATTATCAACGTTTTTGGCAAAAAATTGCTTCTTTTTTTGGAACAACATGGAAATCAATGCGCAAACGCAGAAAAATTGGAAATGTGAAGTTTAAATTTTTTTTCGTTGCCTATCTAATTTACCCCCTGCCTAAGTCTACAAGTTGTCACTGTTCTAAATGCTTCAAATCGACGAGAACTATCATATTATCAATATTTTTGGTGAAAAACTGCTCTTTTTTGGAACAGAATCGATTCTAATGAGCCCACGCGTAAAAATTGGAAATGTTCAGTTTCAATTTTTCTTCGTGGGCTATCTAATTTACCCCCTGTATAAGTCTACAAGTTGTCGCTGTTTTTAATACTTCAAATCGAGGAGAACTATCATATTATCAACGTTTTTGGCAAAAAATTGCTTCTTTTTTTGGAACAACATGGAAATCAATGAGCAAACGCAGAAAAATTGGAAATGTGAAGTTTATATTTTTCTTCGTTGCCTATCTAATTTACCCCCTGCCTAAGTCTACAAGTTGTCACTGTTCTAAATGCTTCAAATCGACGAGAACGATCATATTATCAACGTTTTTGGTAAAAAACTGCTCTTTTTGGAACAGAATCGAATCTAATGAGCCCACGCGTAAAAATTGGAAATGTGAAGTTTCAATTTTTCTGCGTGGCTTATCTAGTTTCCCCCCGGTCTAAGTCTACAAGTTGTCGCTGTTTTTAATACTTCAAATCGACGAGAACTATCATATTACCAACGTTTTTGGCAAAAAATGCTTCTTTTGGAACAGAATCGAATATAAGACCCAGGTAAAAATTGAAATGAAGTTTCAATTTTCTGCGTGCTTACTCATTTTCCCCCTTCTAAGTCTATACGAAGTGTCGCTGTTTTATAATACTTCAAACTCGACGAGAACTATCATATTACAACGTTTTTGGCAAAAAATTGCTTCTTTTTTCGGCAACAACTAAATTAATGGGGACAAACGCAGACAAATTGAAATGTGAAGTTTCAAATTTTCTCGTGGCTATCTATTGCCCCCTGTCTGACTCGCCAATGTCGCGTTCTAAGATGCTTTCGAATGATGAGAACTATCAATATTATAAATATTTTGGTGAAAACGCCTTATTTTTGGTACAGAATCGAAAATAATGATCCTACGCAAAAAAATTGGAAATGTGAAGTTTCAATTTTTCTTCGTGGGCTATCTAATTTGTCCCTTGTCTAAGTCTACAAGTTGTCACTGTTCTAAATGCTTCGAATCGATGAGAACTATCATATTATCAACGTTTTTGGTAAAAAACTGCTCTTTTTTGGAACAGAATCGAATCTAATGAGCCCACGCGTAAAAATTGGAAATGTGAAGTTTCAATTTTTCTTCGTGGGCTATCTAATTTACCTCCTGTCTAAGTCTACAAGTTGTCACTGTTCTAAATGCTTCAAATCGACGAGAACTATCATATTATCAACGTTTTTGGCAAAAAATTGCTTCTTTTTTTGGAACAACATGGAAATCAATGAGCAAACGCAGAAAAATTGGAAATGTGAAATTTAAATTTTTCTTCGTTGCCTATCTAATTTACCCCCTGTCTAAGTCTACAAGTTGTCGCTGTTTTTAATACTTCAAATCGACGAGAACTATCATATTATCAACGTTTTTGGTAAAAAACTGCTCTTTTTTGGAACAGAATCGAATCTAATGAGCCCACGCGTAAAAATTGGAAATGTGAAGTTTCAATTTTTTCTGCGTGGCTTATCTAATTTCCCCCCTGTCTAAGTCTACAAGTTGTCGCTGTTTTTAATACTTCAAATCGACGAGAACTATCATATTATCAACGTTTTTGGTAAAAAACTGCTCTTTTTTTGGAACAGAATCGAATCTAATGAGCCTACGCGTAAAAATTGGAAATGTGAAGTTTCAATTTTTCTTCGTGGGCTATCTAATTTACCCCCTGTCTAAGTCTACAAGTTGTCACTGTTCTAAATGCTTCAAATCGACGAGAACTATCATATTATCAACGTATTTGGTAAAAAACTGCTCTTTTTTGGAACAGAATCGAATCTAATGAGCTCATGCGTAAAAATTGGAAATGTGAAGTTTCAATTTTTCTTCGTGGGCTATTGTGAGGGGCTTCGTATATTTGGCTAGAATGATTTTCCGAGCGGTAGAAAATGCTAAATAAAACACAAGATTTGCTTCTCACGAATACAAATCATAAAAACGTTAACTTTTACAAGTTTGATAGCAGTGGCCTTTCGCAAGCACCACGCTTCTCTCTAACTAACTCTGTTTCTCCGTACTCTACTTTATATAACAGCATTACAATGTAGCAAACTAATATCAATAATTGCCGGTGTTATTGTCGGTATCTATCGTGCAATACGTAAATGAACTAGTAGGAGGTGTAAGATATATAAGGATACGCGGGGGAACTTTGTAGAGCAAAAGGGCATGTAAAATATTACTATACCGGAAAACATGAAAAACTAAAGCGCGACACGCTAATATTTCCTAATCAAAGAGAAGCATGAACAAATATAGACATGAACACGAGAATTACCTAGAGTGAATAAGTATCGATATTACATACCTCCCGGGAAAGGGGGGATAGAATCGACCTCGATTCGTCCATACGGTATACTTTCCTAATTGAGCCATGGCGTACTAACAATTTTTCTTAACCTGTAGAGAATGTTCGAACTCCTTCAATAATTCAGGGCAATGTAAGTTACCTTCTGGCTCCCATGATGGCTCGATATTTTCGTCGTCCCATTGTATTTTGTAGAACGTCTCTTTTCGTCCGGACCGATTTTTCTCTACTTTCTTACCTACAATTGCTTTAACATCTAGTTCATGTTCATCAACATCAGTTGTTTGATCGACGTTTTCTTCGACGGAAGGCTCTGCAATGAGACTACTGCGATGATGCTGAGGACCGAAGCCGTCATTATCATCATAACAATCATCGTAAGAATCATCATAACAATCATTGCTAGGTCTAACATCTGGAGAAATAAAAGGCTTTAATCGGTTGATATGTACAACTTGTCTAGTTTTTCGTTCTTCATTACGTTCCAAAAGATAGTTTACTGGTGAACGTTTTGCGAGAATACGGAAGGGACCATGCCAGTTATGAGTCAATTTAGAGGATAGGCCAGTTTTGGTGTTGGGAGAGTATAACCAAACTTGTTGACCGATCTCATAACTAGTTTCCCTAGCTTTCTTATCGTAGTACCTTTTCTGCCGTTGTTGAGCGAGTTCGATATTATCGTGAGCTAGTTTTCTGGCATCTAAAAATCTGCTGGTCATGACGGCACGATAATCATTAGCATTGGTATATTTTTCCTTTGCTTTCGACAATGAAACATCAATAGGGAGTCGGGGGTCTCTCCCATACACGAGGTAAAATGGTGTTTCCCTAGTACTAGCTTGGACAGAAGTACGGTATGCAAAAAGTGCATATGGAACAAAGGTGTCCCAATCTTTCTGATGTTCTGAGACGTACATAGATATAATTGTGGTAAATGTATGATTGAATCTTTCCAAAAGACCATCGCATTCCGGATGATAACTTGTTGTGTTGACCTTTGCTGTATTGACTAGACGACAGACACATTTGACTACATCTGATAAAAAATTCTTACCCCTGTCTGAAAGTAACTTACGGGGGGCGGAATGCCTACAGATAATTTCTTCAACGAACAATCTAGCTGTAGTTGGGGCAGAATAATCTTTGACCGCAAAAGCCTCTACCCATTTCGTTAAATAATCGGTGAAAATTATCACGTATTTGTTGCCGGTTTCGGATATAGGAAAAGGTCCTAATACATCAACAGCAACTCTATCAAATGGTCCTTCCACAGGGATGGGCTGGAGAGGGGCCTTCGGGAGATTGCGAGGTGTTTTCTTGGTAGCACAATTCACGCAACTACTACACCATCTTTCGATATCACGGTACATACCGGGCCAGAAAAAGCGTCGTAATATCCTTAGATAAGTCTTTTCGAAACCTAAATGACCTGATGTTACTTCTTCATGACATGATAGAATAACTTCATCCCTGAGTGACCGTGGGATTACTAATTGTTTCCTTACTGTTTCCCGGGACCTAGCTTTACCTTTGTCAATATGATATAAAATTCCATCCTCCATCACGTAGTCTTCACTAGTCGCCATAAGCTTACGTGCTTCCTTAGAATCAACGGGTACGTTACCCTTATCAAAATAGTCACGAAGTTCGCACAAAGAAGGGTCCTGTTCTTGCATACGTTTTACTCGATCTAACTGTAACCCTGGAACATCTACAGCAGATACATAAATATCGTTATTCTTAATATCATTGCAGTCTGCAGAAGGCGGAATCCGAGATAATGCATCGGCATTACCGTGGCGTTTACCCGACCTATGCTTAATTTGAAAAGAATAACTTTGCAAAGTGAGAGACCACCTAGACAACCTAGAATGAGGGTCTCTAGCATTATCTAACCAACGAAGGGGCTTATGATCCGTAATAACATCGAATTCTTTTCCAAAAAGATAAGGGCGGAAATACTTAATGCCCCATACGATTGCGAGACACTCCCTTTCAATAGTAGAAAACTTTTGTTCGTGAGGTTTTAATGATCGGCTTGCAAAAGCTATAGTCCTTTCAACTCCATCAATTTGTTGTGCAAGAACCGCGCCTATACCTGTCTTGGATGCGTCTGTATGGAGAGTAAATTTATAATCGAAATTTGGATATGATAGAATCGGTGCCGACAGCAAAGTGTCTCTTAAAGTTTCAAATGCAGTACGACATTGCTCATTCCAATAGAATCTTACACCTTTCTTAAGCAACGCGTTTAACGGAGTAGCTATCGTAGCAAAACCTTTGATAAATCTACGGTAATATGAAACGAGTGCTACGAAACTTCTTACTTCGGAACAATTTGTCGGAACTGGGTAATTACGTATTACTGCGACTTTGTCAGGGTTAGGTTTGACACCATCCTTTCCTACGATGTGTCCTAAGTAGAGAACCTCTGGTTTGCAAAAATGACACTTTTTGGGTTTTAGTTTGAGTCCCTCAGTTCTAAATCTATCAAATACTAAACGCAGGTTTTCAAGGTGCTTGTCGAATGACTTAGAATAGACGATGACGTCATCTAAATATACCATACATATATTCCACTGCAACCCACTTAGCACTAATTGCATCATTTTCTGAAAAGTGAAACTCGCATTAACTAAACCCATAGGCATGACTTTAAATTCAAAATTTCCTGCACGAGTACAAAAGGCAGTCTTCTCTATATCTTGGGGGTCCATAGGGACTTGATAGTACCCAGAGGCTAAATCTAGCGTAGTAAAATAGCATGAATCTCCGAGAGAATCGAGAACTTCGTCTATCCTAGGCATGGGAAAAATTTGCTTTTTGGTCACGGAATTTAATTTTCTAAAATCAACACAAAAGCGTGGGGACCCATCCTTCTTAGGTACAATCACTAAAGGTTGTGACCACGGGCTATCAGACGGTTGAATAATACCAGTCTGCAGCATACTATCTATGTGCTTATCGACCATTTCTTGTTGGCTATGGGGAGTTCTATATGGCCTTTGTCTTATGGGTGGGGTATCCCCCGTATCTATTCTGTGCGAAAACCTATCAGCCCTACCTAAATCTATATCCTTGGTTACAAAAACGTCTTCATATTCCGTCAGAAGTGAAATTAAACGAGATCTTTCATCACCGAGTAATGTAGAATCAGACATGTCAATATCATTTAGCCATTTGAAGTCAGAATTAAAAGACTCACCGACTTTCTGTCCTCCATTGATCTTTCCATCCACGATTTCGGCCATTCCTACACAAGTGTCTGAAAAAACTTTGACTGGAAAGTTATTAGTATTTACCAATTTAACAGGGATAGTTCCGTTCTCTACGGAAGCAATGCTTCGTGCAGGGTAAACAACAGATTCATTCTTACAAAATAATTCATATTTTGGCTCAAGTAGGACTGTACCTTGCAACCCTTCGATACTTCCCTTTAAAATGGCTTCACTACGTGCGGGGATCTCTAACGATTCTACAAGATTAACCTGTACCTGCTGGGGTTTCCTAACAACGCTGATAGGTATCCTAGTCTGACCAATGCAAGCCTGTAAGTTGCCTAAGTCTATGGTTGCGCTTGACTTGGTCAAAAAGTCGGTACCAAGTAAGCAAGAGTACTTAAAATTACTTACAACGTAACACTCAACCATCCAACAACTATCTCCTAAATCCAAGGTTACCGTGGTACTGCCTAGAATAAGCAATTCTTCTCCCGTAACAGACTTAGCTACAATGTTACGATTAGTGAGAATGGGAGGGTTGCGAGAATTGCGATTAACTTTGCTAAACAAATCGCTACTTATGATTGAAATACCTGATCCCGAATCTAATACAATTGGTGTGTCGTAACTTCCAATCTTTGCATTAAAAGTTACACACTGACATGATTCATTAAATAGAGAATTTACACTAATACCATTCTGAGGATTTTTGTCCTTATCAGCTACCACACACCTCAGGTCTGCGTCGTGGGTAGCGTAATTCAGTTTTTTTGGTTCTGGCGTCCCTGTTTCTTGAAACATGCTGTTTCTGAATGTCCAACTTTCATACAAAAACCGCATATCGGTCTGCCATCCGTGCAGCGCAAATCTCTGCTCATCTGGCTCCTAGTTCTTGTTTGGCGTTGTTCTATGTTAGCGGACATCAGTTTTTCCATCATAGCCTCCAAGCGATCTATGCGTTTCGTCATGTCATTTTCCGCGCTTTGGACTGACGCAACCGGGACTGGACTGACAATTGTTTCCTTTTTGTCCGGCTTCACCCATGGTGCAGCTCCACTTACCACCTGGTCGTGGATTTCTTCCCTTCTCGCGGTAGAAAGGGCATCCTCGAACCGTTTAGGGTCTGCGATCAGCACTAGTCGTCTCAAAGATGGGCGTAGTCCGTTCACAAAGTGCTCTCTCATGAGGGTGTCTTGGTGTCGGGCGGGCATGTCGGCATACGCTTTCCGTACCAAATGCTGTATGTCTCGTCCAAAATCGTTCGCTGACTCTTCTTCCCCTTGTTTTCTTGTGAAAAGGTCTGAATAGAAAAGCCTCCTCGCTTCCTTCGGTAGGAAATGATTTTGTAGGGCTTCTTTTAGCAATCCCAAGTCGTTCTGGACTTCTTCTGGAAGCTCATCCCAAAAGTCAGCGGCTCTTTCTCTTAAAAATGCAGGAAGCACATCTATCTGTCTTTTTTGTGTCCACCCGTTAGCTCTTGCTGATCTCTCGAACGCTTTCAGCCATTTTTCCACATCTTCGCCAGTTTCGCCGTAAAATTTCGGTGGATTGATGACGTTTCGACCACTGTCTTCGAACTGATGCTTCGCTTTGGCTCCACCTTTACTCATGATGTAGATTTATTCGAAAGTTTATGTACACGGTAGTATATATATAGTCAGCAATTGAAGCGTAAAGAAAAATACGTAGCAGTATACAAAATGTTCTTTTATTTACAACTTACGATCGTGTTCTTTCGGTCTTGGTTCGCGAGTTCCAACAATTTTAACTGAATCTGTATCCAACTCAACTGTCACCAGTGTGAGGGGCTTCGTATATTTGGCTAGAATGATTTTCCGAGCGGTAGAAAATGCTAAATAAAACACAAGATTT
>NW_027018904.1:0-35860 GCF_013076305.1 Rhopilema esculentum
AATAGAAAATGGAGAAATGGGTTAAGTTCGCCCTCATAGTGCAGTTTCCTTAAACCATTCCTAGTTTTCTTTATTTCCCAGCACCAAATATAGAAGATATTCTACCATTTTTTGAAATAGTTAATACAAATCCGGATTTGCCTGTGCAAAATGAAGAAATGAAAAACAGGAGTTTTGGGAGTCCAAATCAATCTTTTGGGAGCTTTGAAAGTACTACAGATAGACCATGGAGTAGTATGGAAAGCAATGACGTTTTTGAGATTGAAAGCCCTTATCAAAATGGGGCAAAAGAAAAACGAAGATATTTCCGATTGTCAAGTAAAGGATCAAATGAAAGTAAAAGCAGCAGAATATCATCTGGGTCATTTGGAAGCAAAGGTAGCATTGATGAGCCTGGACAATTGAGTAAGTACAAGGACATTCACTTTATTGGTTTCATGTAATAAAACATAAAAAAGATGACAAGAAAATTATTTGCAAAAATTGATTGGTAATAATGATTTTAAATTTCGTGTGATAATTATCTTGTAAAATATTTTGACAAAGTTTGTAGTCATCCCTATTCTCTAGAGATCTCTAAATAAATTTACAATGAAAGGAAGTTATTTCAAATCAATGTGTCAAAGCAATGGTATTTAACCAAACAAAAAAATTTCATCTAGTAATTGAAAGATGAATAGAGGCGAACCTAGAAACAAACATATCCCCAAATTACTCATCTGCCAAAGATGTCATTGTAGATGGGCAAATAAAAAAGCTCTTAAATAGCCTCAGGGGAATTTCAATAAACCCTATTTCAATTTGCTGATCAAAAACCATACCTGTGCCCAGTTTCATCTTGTAATTACAAAATGCATGTTTGCTCTGAGAAGTGCTAAATCTGTCTCCACTATAGGTATTTATCTCAGCAAACTACCCTAAAACCTTAAAATTCTTAACAATTATTCACTGAGGTGTAACACATTGGTTAAAGTTGTCATGTTTCTTTTTCTGAGGTGTTGATAGTTTGCTCAGATCTCTACCCACTAAAGTACGCAGAAAACTTTGTGATGCATTGGATTGCAAGACAGTCTTCTATTCACAATTTTCAGCTTTGCCCACCCAAAAAGTTAACTCCCACTGCGCCCCTGAGTATAAGGTAAAAAAACCAAGCATTAATGACTTCAAGATTTCTTGCTAGTGCTAAATCCAAAAACAAGACCCTCCTTTGGTTAAATTGTACCTTGTATCGAATTACTACAATTCACAAGGAGCTCCATACCTTTTTATATGCAAAAGGAAATATCAAGATGGGAAGATGGGTCAATTGACAATTAGTGCTGCTGATAACCTGGCTTTAGAAGCGGCCAAAAAATTATATTTTCAAAACCATGTTGTTTTTATCTGCAAAATTGTAAGGTAAAGGTTTGTCCCATATTTGATATTGAAGACTGGGGAATACGCTGTTGGGGGCGCATCGTCCTGGGCCATGGCATTGTGTGGTGGGATGGTCAATTCCTTTCCATGCTGCTTTTTACCTCCCTAGTATGTTTGAACTAGGTACTCATTTTCAGCTGAGTGAACTGAGGGCCGTCCGCAACCGGAGATTGAACCTGGAGCTCGGGCATGGCATTTGAGCCCCTTAACCACTCTTCTACCACGGCACCCTCAATCTTACCTGCTCTCTTTTTCTGCTGTTGGTTTCTGCGAAGAATCTTCACTATGGTTTGGAGAATTGCTTTAGAAAAATTGCTTAAAAGAGTGAATTTGCTAGCGAACTAGAAGAGTCAAAATTTGCCACCTTGAGTAGTTTGTCCTGATATACAAATCTGTAGGGTTGGAAGGTCTGATATTATTTTATAAATTGGTGTTGGCATTGCATGTCATGTAAAAAGGCTTTTAGTTTATCTAGTTTTGTCAATTAAATATATGTTCACAATTAACAGCATTGCTCGTTATTTTGAAACAAGGATTCGGTAAGTTTAATTTTCTGAAACAGGGATCAAACTAGCATGGCCCCATTTTCGAAAATGCTCCTGTGCTCTTTATTTTTGCCACGCCGCCCCTGTTATATATTATCAAATTGTGGCTAAAATACCCCTGCTTCGTCTACTATATGCCCTATCATTAGCCATAGGCCTGTCATTTTTTTAACTTAAACATTTTTCATCTACAGCAGGCATCCAAACCCAGCTTTCACAACCTGAACAAGAACTGGCCGAAGACAAGGAATTGTTAGGAAATGCTGACCAAACAGATAATTGTCAACAAACAATTTCCACGCAGGAGACAGATAAAGGTTATTTAAGTGAAGAAAAGCCAGAGAGACTAGTTTTATCAGAGAAAACTTGTCAAAACTATGTAGGTGAAGCAACTTTCACAAGAGAAAATAGGCTGTCTCGTACCCAAAGTGAGTCAAATGCCTATAGTCACAGTAAAGAAAATGGAATGCAGGAAAGTTTAGGGAAGCAGACAGTAGACAAAAGTGTACTGCAAACTGAGGTTGTTCCAAGACAGGACACTGGAGCTTCAAAGGGATTCAAGGAAGGAAGTATGCTTGCTACTGAAACTTCTGGAAAAGTGCCTGGAAATGAAAAGAGATCCCAAAGTGAAAGCTTTTTGCTACTAGGAGATAATGGCATTTTAAGTAAAACAGATGATGTTGATGAAAAGTTAACTATTCATAGTAAACAAAGGCTGAATGATCAAGTAGAAACTAGGCATAAAGACCAGCTAGTGCCTAGAGAAAGCTCGACAAGTATGTTAGTTGGCTGTGCTCAAAATTCCACACCAATTTTCCAAGAGACTGAAGGGACATTTGAAAAGGACCCTTCGTTGAGTTGTATTGATAACGGTTTTAAATCGGACGAAGTAATTCAAGGTACGACGCATGGTTTTAAAACAGCAAAAACTGTGTCTTGTAGTCCTGACAAGTTGAAAGGGAGATGTACATCATATGTACTCACTCCCTATGCTATAAATTCGAAAGACTTAAATACCCAGATCAGCAATTCAAGGTTTGCATCTAAGATTGACCATTCACATGTCGTGTCAGAGCAACAGAAAGTGGCTTGTAAAGGAAGTCCAAGTGTAGACCTCCATGATGGAACTTCGAATGAAGATTCTTTGATATTGGAAGAGAAAGCGAAATCAGTGTTAAAAGAAATTAAAGCTGATGCCTGTAAAATAATTGGCCTTCATCGTATGCTAGCCCATCTTGAGAGACATTTTGTCGACGAGGACACGGAGAAAATCAAATGCACTGAGAGAACGAAAGGGCAAACGGCTGCTTGGGACGACCTAATCGATGTACTGAAGCGTTCTGACTTTAAGGCATTTTGTGACTATGTTGAGCAAATATTTGCTCCTGATTTTCCTTGCCCAGAAGAGTTTCGAAGTAAGCTGAAGTCAGTTTGCAAAAAATACGGACTTCAAAATATTTTTGAAGTAAATGGTTGCAGCAGTGGTAAGAATGAAAACTTTTTAACTACCTTTATCGTAAAAATACTTTTCCATTGATTCAGTTTGAAAGTCAGGTAGGAATTTTTTACATAACAAGAAACAGGAAGTTAAACGGTAGTTTGGCTTGAGTTAGAGTTTATTAACTTATAATTGCCAAAGCCAATTTTGCAACTTTTGTAGCTTTATAGCTGATAAGCTATTTTGTTGTTTTTTTATTGTATTTTGCATTATTTGTTAATGTTTATTACCAAATCATTGCCTTGAGAATTATTTATATTTGTATGCAACTTTCTCAGAGACGTTTATAGGCTTTTTAATTGTTTGAACACTCAGCATAGAGAGGTGGAGTCAATCATCACTTTATTTACCCTTAAACCTTCATTGATGTCTACCATTAATGCACAGCACTAGGAAGCTTTACCTTCAATATCAATACATTAAAACTGAAAAAAAGTTTGTATGCAACTTGTAATATGGTGTCTCCAAATTGTTTAAAGTTTTGATAATGTCATTGATTTGCTTTTTATGTTGGCCTTGCACCAGGAATGGTCCTTTATAAATGACTTTATAAATTCAGTTTTTTGGAGCATTGATCTGTACTATGAAGTAGAGTCAACTAACATACTTATGTAGCATTCTTTGGGGGCAAGTTCATTTTTGTGCTGGAGACCTGCAATCAAGAGGGTGAAGCACTTAAGAACAAGAAGAACATTTGACAAAACAATAGAAAATGGAGAAATGGGTTAAGTTCGCCCTCATAGTGCAGTTTCCTTAAACCATTCCTAGTTTTCTTTATTTCCCAGCACCAAATATAGAAGATATTCTACCATTTTTTGAAATAGTTAATACAAATCCGGATTTGCCTGTGCAAAATGAAGAAATGAAAAACAGGAGTTTTGGGAGTCCAAATCAATCTTTTGGGAGCTTTGAAAGTACTACAGATAGACCATGGAGTAGTATGGAAAGCAATGACGTTTTTGAGATTGAAAGCCCTTATCAAAATGGGGCAAAAGAAAAACGAAGATATTTCCGATTGTCAAGTAAAGGATCAAATGAAAGTAAAAGCAGCAGAATATCATCTGGGTCATTTGGAAGCAAAGGTAGCATTGATGAGCCTGGACAATTGAGTAAGTACAAGGACATTCACTTTATTGGTTTCATGTAATAAAACATAAAAAAGATGACAAGAAAATTATTTGCAAAAATTGATTGGTAATAATGATTTTAAATTTCGTGTGATAATTATCTTGTAAAATATTTTGACAAAGTTTGTAGTCATCCCTATTCTCTAGAGATCTCTAAATAAATTTACAATGAAAGGAAGTTATTTCAAATCAATGTGTCAAAGCAATGGTATTTAACCAAACAAAAAAATTTCATCTAGTAATTGAAAGATGAATAGAGTTTATTTATAGACATGTGTTAATTGAAAATTAATTAATTTAGTTTAAGGGCATACTTTTGGTTTTAAAGTATTTTAACATCAAAATACGGAGAATTCACATGTTTGAAAAATGTGAACCTTGACTTGTAAAAGGGGGGTGTTTCCTCATTTGTAAACGAAAATCATCCAAAGACCCCCTTTCCATCTTTTTTCCATCACTTGATCCGCAGCTTTCGAAACATTGCCCGACCGAAGTGTTTGGGGGCTGGTTCGTGGTTTAACACTTACATCGCAAAATGAGTTTTTCAAGTAAATGTTATTACACACGGAGCCCCCAGCTTCTTATCTACCAGCCTCCCCCTGTTTAATTCTCTTTTCTTTTTATTGATGGATTCTGATTATGGCATGCTGGTACTTTCGGCTTACTGCGTGTATAGATACTAATGTTAATAGATACTTATCAACGTGTTTAAGCAGTATTCCTCTAGCTTCGAAAATATATCAATCGTCAAAGTATCAAATTACTGGGACAGAAAGTGTTGGCCTAGAAATTGCTAGAGTCTTGTACCGTATAATTATCGATTTTATTCTGAATTATAACTGTACTTAATGTAAGCTTTTGTCTCCCTGCTTGTCGTTTGGATTGATCTCGAAATTTTTTCGAAGTTGATAATGGGTAGGGTTTTTCAATTTATTTCCCTTGTCTCAAATGTTTTATGCCTTGATAACAGGACCTACAAACCAGTTGCAGTTGCAACAGTTTATGTTTTCTCATTCCTTTAAAAAATATCTCCCCCCCCCTTTGTTGTAGAGTGCATGTATGTGAAGCACAAATGATAGAACTACTTATCTAAAATTGATTCGGGGAAAGGAGGGATTCGAATTTTACAGGGGTAATGTGAAGTAGAAAATTGCAAAAGCTGCATTTTGTCTTCACAGTTATTTTCGGGATTGTAGCATTTAACTCTTTTCTTGGAACCAGGCTTCTAGGGACTTAGAACCTGTCTATTTTCCCGGAATCAAACTTCCAGGAACCTGAACAATTTGAATGACATGTTTTTAATTGAGTTCCGTTTGTGGCTTGCCAATTGACCTCTTAAAACCCAACACATGCCGGCCCGCAGATTGGAAGTCCTTGATTCTTGGAAGTAGTGTCCCGATAAATGTTTCATTTTTAGTTAAAATTTGCTAAATTTTGCTGTGTTATTTTTGTAGATATATTCAAACACACAGCTAAGGGGTCCTACATGGAACTCTACCTCAATTGTTCTGCATCCCCAAGAATTTCACCCACATATGCTGTCTGCATTTTACGCGAGTTAAAACATTCCTCGTATTTATATGCTTACCACTAATTAGGAAAGTAAATGATCAGTTTTCTAACTAACAATTACGTGTTGTTCGTTTACATTCTTAGAATGACAAATTTTATAGAAAACCAGTTTTGTCCAAAATAGTTTATTTCTAACATTGTATAAGTTCTGGTCATTCTGCATTAAATTTAACTTTTACTTTTCGACAAGGGAGCGCGTGAGTAAAATGAACAAGCTCACAGATATTGAAAGCAATACAACAAAATAAAATAATATGGTGATGTCACACCCCAACACCCCCATCAGATACGCCCCTGGTAACTAATTAACAAAAATAACGCAAATCCTCAAACCTCAGCTTGGGGCTTTATTTTTTAGATCTTTTTTATCTCATAGGGGGATGGGCCAATTCGCGGATTTATGGATGGTTTCTGCCCCCTTTCGTAGAAGATCGCCGCTGCGCCAATGCCTGCGCAGTATCTCCTTGCATTACACGTGGGAAGAGCGTTCGTCGTGTTCCTAAACTCTAAGAAGAAACAGCAAAGACCATTGATATCTAAGAGTGAGTGAAACTCATTTTGGGTTTAGTTCCATGCCAACTGACGGCAAATATCTTTCATTAAAAGTTCATAAAATGTATTCGCCCTTTTTATCTAAAATGACAAAACCATTAGGACCGTATTGGCCGTCAGTTTTGCCGTAAAAAGGTGAAACCAATAACTTGCAGCAGTGAATGTTCAAAAAACATATTATAATTTTACGTAAATATTTGTTTTCATGTTTAGCTTCTAGTTCATTGCTCATGATCATCGAATGCTCAATTTTAGATTCTAGTTAGATTAAATATTTTGGAACTAAATTTTTTTGAATTGAACTAAAATTTAATGCGTCAATAAAAAAATTGTACTTTTTCCCAGTGTATGGTCAAGTTTATTGATATTTACAGGCCCACACCTTAGCTGGGGCATTGGAAAAGGTCATCAAAATTGTCAGGATGGCCACTCTGGTGTACCAGCGCTGTGAATTTTTGTCCAAACATGCCTAAAAGTGCAAAATTATTTTTAAAAAGTCAAAGAAAGGGGGAAATGCAGATAAGTGAAAAATAATCTTATCAGCCACAAAAGCTTATTGGGCTTGTAGAAAGCTAATATACGATATAGCCTTGTAGACTCGGGTTGTAGTCACATCAAATGTTGTTTGAAAAGCTATCACTGTGAGCAGAATGTGACTGTAATCATAGCTTCATTTAACAGTTTTACATATTTGGGTCTAAATTTCATGTGACTGTAAATGGTTTTGACTTTAAGCAGGAATGACTATCAGTGAAGTATACTATAATTGCAACCCTTAAAAAAATTGTCCACTGCCTAAATCCCTGGAACAAAGATATATACACAAAATTGGGATAGGAAGCTTGCATTTTTTTAGATACTGCCCAGTATGCAGAGCATGGTATCAGCTCCCTGGAGATGCAGACATGGTATTGTGAGGGCACACTTAGCATCTAGGTTTATACAAATTAGATCCAGGAAAATTGATAGTTCTGCCACACCTGACACTTTTGGACGATTTTGTTCACCTGCAGCATGATGTGACACTTTGTGACCCTAGATGACTTGCCAGGCCATGACATGTCCAGTGTGCATTCAGCTTTATGCCTTCAAATAGTTGAAAAGTCCAAGTGAAGGTGCACAAATGATTAGCTCTAGAGCTAAAGTGATTCTAACTTGACAAGATTAAATAAGCCATTGATGTATTTTTATTTCATGCACTAAAAATATTGAATTAGTGAATTTTAACAATTGCAAATAGCCTTACTTCCCTTAAGAAGATATTAGGTTTTTCCCAGGTAGGTTTTTTTGGCAAAAGAACTTATAAAAGAAGGAGGATTGGAGGAGTGGGATGAAATGAAAGGAATCTTTAATTACATTTTTAGACTTGAAGATGTTACAGGCAGGAAATGGTTGTGATGAGCATTGTGATATGGATACAAAATATAAAGACAAAGTTACAGTTTTGAAGACCAGAGCAGTAAACTATCTGCTTACAAAATTAAGAGACAAAGAGACCTGTGCCAAAGATTTCATGATTCATGGTGACAGGCTTATGCGCATCTTGGCAGAGGAGGCCCTTGCCAGCTTACCAAATGTTGGCTATGGCACAGTAGATACACCATGTGGAAAAAGTAAGGGTTTGGTCAAAAAGGGGGAGCTGAAGCTTTGTGTTGTCTCCATTCCAAGGTCTGGTGATATTCTTCAAGAAGCTGTAAGACAAATAAAACCTGGGGTGAGAATTGGGAAGATACTAATACAGCGAGATGAGTCTACTAAAGATAAAAGGCCTATATTGTATTACAAGAAATTACCGAGGGATATTTCTGAATGTTTTGTCATTCTGGTTGATCCAATGTTGGCTACTGCTGGCAGTGCCAAACGTGCTATTGCAGTTCTAATTGAGGCTGGAGTGAAAGAGGAATGCATTATGTTTCTTAATCTTGTCTGTTGTCCTGAAGGAATAAAAAATCTTTTTTGTGCATATCCAAATGTTTCAGTCATGACAGGTGCTATTGACAAATGCTTGAATGAACACATGTTCATAGTACCAGGATTAGGTGATTATGGAGATAGGTATTATGGTACTGTTTAGCCAAGAGTAATATTTTTCTAAGAGAGATCAATAACTGTAGCTTGTAACAACAATTTGTAAAAAAATTGATCTATATTTTGGAACTTTTTATTTTCGTACAAATCAGCACACAGCCCATATAGTGAGATTTTAGTGTTCATCGGAACATCGATCGATGATTGACTAAAATGTCCATTAAACGACAAACGTGCTGTTTCAACCAGTGCGATCTTATTTAACGTGCAGAGGACACGGGGCCAGAGAGATGCAAACTGTTTGTGCAGTGTGTAACGTGATTTCCACTGACTGACTATAATTTACAAAAGTGCGTATTGATATAGAAAACTGGCAAACTTAATTAAGAGTTATACAAAGGAAAGGATATGCTCGATGGTTAACAATGGTGTGATAGATTAGGTTAAAATGACGTGTAATTAACATAGATAATGATGAATATAGAATTACGTAGGTATGCAGAAGAAGCAATGATGGATTGTATAAAATGGCCTAAATTGAATCACTACAATAGCCCCCTCCCTAGAATGCAAGCGAGTGTGAAGCATTCGATACGTAGGGAGAAAAGCGAGAAAAAAAATGCAATGACGAGAACGAATTAAGTTTAAGAGTTCGAAATTAAATGTTCATTTTTGGTTGTGCGTGTTACTTGCCAGCTCTTGTGGTGTGAATTGACATCTTGCAGAATGTGCGCGGAGAGTGGTGCTTGCGGTGCCGAAGTTTTTTTTTTTTTTTCTTGGCGTGGGTTGACCAGCCTGCGATGGATTGGAGGCGTGTGTGTGAGCAAAGAACGAATGCCATGTTGCTGCCTGCTGTAGCTGTGTGAGGCGTGTGAGACAATGTCCGATGCTGTTTGCTGCCTTGATGCGAATGGTGTAGCGTAGCACTACGGTGAGTCGAGCGCTGCTGTGTTCGCTTGTTGCGAGTTGGCACTACGGTGATTCGAGTTCTGCTTGATGATGGTGCATGTGCATTGTGGTGCGTTGAAAACAGCGTCGTAGAATGTGCGTGTCGAAGCAACCGCGGTCACGTCGTGGTAACCAATTTAGTGTTCATCGGAACATCGATCGATGATTGACTAAAATGTCCATTAAACGACAAACGTGCTGTTTCAACCAGTGCGATCTTATTTAACGTGCAGAGGACACGGGGCCAGAGAGATGCAAACTGTTTGTGCAGTGTGTAACGTGATTTCCACTGACTGACTATAATTTACAAAAGTGCGTATTGATATAGAAAACTGGCAAACTTAATTAAGAGTTATACAAAGGAAAGGATATGCTCGATGGTTAACAATGGCGTGATAGATTAGGTTAAAATGACGTGTAATTAACATAGATAATGATGAATATAGAATTACGTAGATGCAGAAGAAGCAATGATGGATTGTATAAAATGGCCTTAATTGAATCACTACAATAGCCCCCTCCCTAGAATGCAAGCGAGTGTGAAGCATTCGATACGTAGGGAGAAAAGCGAGAAAAAAAATGCAATGACGAGAACGAATTAAGTTTAAGAGTTCGAAATTAAATGTTCATTTTTGGTTGTGCGTGTTACTTGCCAGCTCTTGTGGTGTGGAATTGACATCTTGCAGAATGTGCGCGGAGAGTGGTGCTTGCGGTGCCGAAGTTTTTTTTTTTTTTCTTGGCGTGGGTTGACCAGCCTGCGATGGATTGGAGGCGTGTGTGTGAGCAAAGAACGAATGCCATGTTGCTGCCTGCTGTAGCTGTGTGAGGCGTGTGAGACAATGTCCGATGCTGTTTGCTGCCTTGATGCGAATGGTGTAGCGTAGCACTACGGTGAGTCGAGCGCTGCTGTGTTCGCTTTGTTGCGAGTTGGCACTACGGGATTCGAGTTCTGCTTGATGATGGTGCATGTGCATTGTGGTGCGTTGAAAACAGCGTCGTAGAATGGCGTGTCGAAGCAACCGCGGTCACGTCGTGGTAACCAATTTAGTGTTCATCGGAACATCGATCGATGATTGACTAAAATGTCCATTAAACGACAAACGTGCTGTTTCAACCAGTGCGATCTTATTTAACGTGCAGAGGACACGGGGCCAGAGAGATGCAAACTGTTTGTGCAGTGTGTAACGTGATTTCCACTGACTGACTATAATTTACAAAAGTGCGTATTGATATAGAAAACTGGCAAACTTAATTAAGAGTTATACAAAGGAAAGGATATGCTCGATGGTTAACAATGGTGTGATAGATTAGGTTAAAATGACGTGTAATTAACATAGATAATGATGAATATAGAATTACGTAGGTATGCAGAAGAAGCAATGATGGATTGTATAAAATGGCCTTAATTGAATCACTACAAGATTTTATGTACAATGGACATTGTAATTATATCATTTAAATCTTTGTTTAACATTAAATGAAATGACCACATAGCACAAGGCTCTTCCAGTTTATTTCTACAAAAATGTTCAATCACAGCCTGTTTAGTATGTATAAATTATCTCCATTTTTTGTTATCCAACCTTTACAGTTAACTAATTTTGATATCCAAAAGAATGCTCTGCCTTTTAGTTCGAAAACTGGATACTTACAAGTCAGTATCATTTATCTTATGATAATAAAAGACCAATTGGGGTCCACAAATTATTTTAATATCTGTGTCTTTTAGAATTCGCTCAAACTCACCTCATTTTCAAATTATTCCAGTTTAAGCTTCTAAAGTTCATGGCTCCTAATTAACATGATAAATTTTCATTTTTACGATTTGCTTTGTCTCATGCTCTAAATGCTTGGAAAGGACTTTTTGTTGTCTTTAATTAGTTTGCCTGCCTCAGTATTTTCCTCATGGTCCCAGATGCCTCTGTTACTCTCTCCTTCTCCACTTGTTTTGGGACAATTGTGCCTCTTCCCTTTTTGTTTTCATTAGTTTTTTGGTGTGTTTTCAAATTAAGTAAGACCACATTTTAGTGTGCTTTCTGCAAAAATCTAAAAAAACTCATAGGGGATCAAAGAAAAATGCCATCAGACGATATCAATATGGTAATGATCCATAGTTTCTTTCTTGTAATGTGAAAATTTGTCTACTTTTAAGAAAAGTAAAGAATCTTTCACATAGTCATTTAATTTCAAATTAAAGGCTTTGTACAATTTCTAATAACCATCAACCTGATATGCAATTAAACCTTGATTTCGGTATAAAAGTATACCATTAAATGTAGGTAATAGAGCCTTACTCCGAAACATGGGTGCATAGTACGATCGTTTCTTTACACAAAAAGATGATAAGATATAAACGAGTTAAAGATTCCATTCGATATAGCAAACTGCAGTTCTTTCATTTTTTATGATGTTGAAAAATTTACTTCTACATGAACCAGTGCTTCTCCTCTATAATTTGTAGAGAAAAAAGGAAAATGCTTGTGTGGAATAGTAAAATAATTTTCGTTTAACGATGCTAAATTCATAAGTTTACTTTTAAGAGTTAAGCTTTGATAGAATCCAACATGTTTTAATAGAAGACTGGAAGACTATAGCCTTGACAATCAAATGAATATCTTGTTGGTGCAGTCTTAATAGATCTTTCGAAAACTTTCGATTGTATCCCAAATGATTTGCTTATCACTAAACTACATGCGTATGGAGTTAATGAAGATGCTCTAGTTTTTCCTAATTTATTACTATCTCAAAAGACGAAAACGGTGTGTTCGGATAAACAATTTATACAGCTCTTTTCAAGAGGTTATGTCTAGTCTACCCCAGGGCTCTGTGCTAGGACCAGTCCTGTTAAATTTAAACATAAATGACATTTCTATTCATAAAACAAGCAACGCTCTATAATTATGTAGACGCCAATGCACATGCTTTTTTTCTAAAAACATGCGCGATCTTGTAGATACCTAGCAAAATCTATCAAAATGAAAAAACATGCATAAGAATAGGAAATGAACAAACTGATTTCTATGATGTCAATTCTGGAATCAAACAAGGTTGCTTTCTCACTCCAACGCTATTTAATTTATTCATTAGTGACACTTGGTCTGAGTAATTTTCGCCCGACAGAGTAACGGATAATGACCGAAGGTGAAGGATCGAGGGAAACGTGAGAGGAAGCAAGACGAGTTTGTTTGTGGATTTGATTTTCTTTTTACCCTTTCAGCGATAGCCTGCAGCATTTGTGAACAGGGACACAGGCTAGGGGGAGGTGTTTATTAGGCACCTAAGACTACAAACTATCCTGCTAGATGGGTGATAAAAATGTTACAGGCTAGCAGTAGTTTATGTTATGGTTTATAGCAAGATCAAATAAAGAACCTCTATGCTTTTGTAATTAATTGCATTTGACATTTGGGCCATTTTTTATTTTCATGTATTTATATATTGATTGATTTTTTCATTTTTATACTGGGAAGAATTGTTCTTTCATATTCTAGTTCTTATCTTGTTTATAGTAATGAATTGGCTTGTTCTGTATTCAAACATTTTTCAAAAGTTGCGAACGGTCATATTTTCAAAGCATTATGCTTTGCTTTGCTTTAAATAACAATGCAAAACTTTTTGAAACGATACTTTTTAGGGACTTTAGTAGAGGATTTGGGTATTCATTCTTCTAAAAACTCTGATTCCGGCGTGAAACTAAATTTTCATAGAATTTCTATAAGAATTTCCTGGATTTGTGTTTCTCTAATCTCTAATGGACCATTCAACTAGGTGAGAGATTGCCCGCTTTTTTTGAGTTCCCTTCCTACTTTTCACTGTTCAGCGCCCTGACGAAGGAGCATAACAGGCAGTAAGATTTTGGAAAATGCAGAGAAACTACAGGGAAAGAGTTTCATAGATTGGAATTTATTCCCATTTTCAAGTTAGCTTGCTTCTTTAAACACTCTTATCTAAGGATTTTTCCAGGTATGTTAAGTACATCTGTGAGTTCCCTCCTTGATAGTATCAGAATGATTTTAGCAAGTCACATAATGGACTTGGCTTCTTCTTAGGCCGAGATATAGGTAATTAATGACATTCTTCATTTAGATCCTGCTTTTCTGATTGATAGAATGCTTCTGTAACCAGACACAAGATTTTATTTCCATGGACGAATTATCTTCCTTGCGGTTAACAGAACTGGCTGTTCAGGGGGAGGGGTCCACGGTCATCTGGAATCTATCGTAATCTGGGCCAAATTTTATATAATTATAAAGGGAAATAATATATCATACTTAATGTTCTCAAATAGTAGTTTTTAGTATTTTCTGCCCTAACCCTAGCACACGTGCCTATTAAACACATAATGAGACAGGAATTAATACTGGCAATTAATGCTGGCCATTTCCAAAATGTACTGAAAACGTTACGAAAAATTGTTATGTTCTTGGTTTTTAGAATGTTAAGCACCCCCCCCCCTCCAAAAAAAACTTCTAAGCCCCTTCAATCTGTAATATGATCTGCGGTCCTTGATTAACAGCCCAGTTCTGTTAACTAGAAAAAACATAATTTCTGATGATCTGTTAAGATGGTCCACCAAGGTGAACCTTCCACTAGAATTTAAGCCAATATTAGATAATGTCCCGATTGTAAGCAGTGCCAAGAATGGTTCATGGTCTCCTTAATTCCTCTAAAATGGATCATAGTTTATTTATAATATGTGGGTATGTGTATTAATATGAGCATTAACATCTGTAACTTTATAGTATTATCAGCAATGGGTTATCTCATACACCAGGACAGGCCTTCCCTTAATTCCCAACAGTCCTCTATTCCTCTGATTTTGTTCTGACTTTCTTTTACCGTATTGTTTCTTTGGTGTGCCTTTATTCTTTGTTTATCTCTTTAGGTTGTTTTTCCTTGTGTCTTCTCTCGCATCCTGATTGCCCCTCTAGCGTACTGCTTTATCAAATAATTTATGATCCCCTTTGTTTAATCTTTCCGTATAGTTGCTTTTTTGCCCGTAATTATATACTGAAGATGACTCTAGCTAGAGTCAAAACGTTTAATTTAATATAATCAACTTGTCTATTTGATGGTACAACAAAGAATTGTCTAAAACCAGATTCATCTACTTATCGGATTGTCATGATGTAACAAGAAGCTGTAGAATGTTTAAAGCATTGTGTCTTTTTTCTTTGTTGTGGTACTTATTATTAATTTGGTTATCAACAACTAGTCAAGTTTGTTAAAGTTTTGTTTATAGTTAAAAACCTTTACATCACTTGTATTTCTGTTTCTGATGTCTAGCTTTTTTACACCCCCTTTACACATTTCTAGATCCCCTACCAAACCATGCAATTTCTCTAGTATAATGGCAGGAAACACAGAAAAGGGGCGCCCTGAAACACCAATCAGTATAAGTGCAACTTCAAGTTCATCAGAGGAGGATTCTGTTATAATCAATGAAGGCTATTATCAAATTCTTCATCAGCCAGCACACAAGCAAGTGTCCAGGAGCAACTCTTCTCAGCTGCCAAGCATAGACCCATTTATTCTTACAGAATTAGAGGAGCAAGCAACTTGTGCAGCAAAAAGTTTAGCATGGATGACAAATTACCTTGTACACAAACTTTCTGAAATGTCTGTCACAACAAAGCAGACAGCTCAAACATACAGTGAAGCTGTGCAAAAAGCAAGTGGCCAAGCAGATGATAATATCAGAATGATGTATGGATTGATGGCAAAATGTGAGGAATTGAATAGAAAAATGAAACCAGTATATGAAATTCAGAGCCAGGTTGAAATAATAAAAAAGAAACTTGATATTCTTGAATCCATTTGTAAATAGTGTTTCAAAGAAAAATTTCTGTCGTATTTTGGTAGTTTTTGGTTCAGTATGTATGGTAATAAATCTTCGATTTCATAAATGAATCTCCAATTTTCTTAATCTCAGTACTACAGTGAAGGTATTTGTATTTGTATTTGTATTTGTTGCTACCTAGCATCCGAAGGTAGTTTTTAGGACACTGAGAAGCTTATGCTTATTGAGCAGTGTCCTGGTCCTTCCTCTCGCTGTGAGCACACCTCGTGATTCCCATGCCTGGAAGGAAAGACTGCATGCTGTCTTCCTAAGACATCTTTTTTCCAAGTAGCATGAAACCTGATTCTTACAATTTTTTTCCATATTTGTTATGTCTTTTTCCATTGAAAGTTTGCATAAGCTGAACAACTAATCTACATTACCCCTTGGATAAGCAATAAAAACAGATTGGCCAGATTTTAAACTAAATGCTAAAATAAACACATGATTTCATTTTATTGTTTAATTCCAAAAATGTTTAGAGCTTTAATTTTATTTCATATATTCTAACCTGTAATCAATGATTAGATCCTATTAAAGAAAGGTAAAGACAGAGATACTAGATTTAGTTCAGTTCATTTTAAAACTACTACTTCATGCAAAACATCTTTTCAAGTATTAGAATAACAAAAAATGGCAAAGTGTCTATAAAAATTTATCCACAGGAGTGAACTTTTAATGAAGTATTGCTGTTATTGTATTTTATAATGACTCTGACCATTAGTATTGATGCCAAGAGTTTTGGCCCTATGCCTTAGTCACTCAAGAATAGAACGAAAATAAAATAAAATGCTGTTACAATTTGATAATCATATGTTTATGTAATTTGCATTTGATATTTTGGTCATATTTTTTATTTTTTACGTATTTATATATTGATTAATTTCTACATATCTATACTAGGAGAAAATTGTTATTTAATGTGCTGGGACATTATTTTAGAAAGGAAGATAAGAGACTTCTAAAGTTGGTTTTGAGCACATTGTGAGACCTTTTAAAACCCTCTTCCCATATTCCAACCCCCTTTTTTCTTTTAGGATAACAACTCGATTTTTTTAATTATTTAAATGGATATTGTTTCATTAAAGTTAAACTTTTTCCATACCCTGCAACTTTGGCAATACAGCGCACAACATCACATGCATTTTTTAAGAACGCACAATAAGAACACCAAGGCTGCAGGTTGGAAATTAGAATGATGTGTTTTCGAATATGTTCCATCCATTCAATATACCATAAAGTGCATGAGATTGAATAAATGAGTTTTATATCATTCTTAAAGTATTTTTGGGGACAAAATATCTTCGTTTATAAAAAATCCCAGTATCTTCAGATATCTCAATGTTCACTTGTTTTATATGTTGTTTTCAATTTAACTTTTCATCTATTTTAATTCCAAGATATTTTTTATAATTTCTTGTTTAAGTTTTTTATTTTTTACAATGATATTTATTGTTTACTAGTTTTTTGAACTAATAATCAGAAAGTTCGATTTAGAAATGTTTAGTGATAGCTTATTGGCTAATAACCACTCATTTATTTTGCCATTTGAGAGTTTACAAGTCTTTCAATAAATTCAATAAACAGATTTTTATAAGCGAATAAAATACTGGTGTCATCAGCAAATAAACAAAAGTCTAGTTCTTTCTTGAAAATCATTTTGATTTTTTGTATGTTATATCATTTATTCCTAAAGATCTTATCAAACAACAATTCGTCTATTTTTCAAGAATTTTACTAAAAATAGGAAGAATCGAAAATAGAACTATAATTTCCACATTCCAATTTTCATTTACTTTATGAATAGGTGTAACTTTTAGAAAAAGTTTCAAAAGATATAGTGTAGCGAGCTACACTCTTTTTCTATAAGAACAATTTTATAAGAACACGAACCCCAAAATTGGTCAAAAGTTAAGAACAAATTAAGAACAAGCTGAAGCTGAGCATCTGCAAAATGCAATTTTGAACAATGTTTTTTTCTCAAAATCGAGGATTTTCAGCGATGTATGGGTGCCTTTTCGTCGAATATTCAAACTTTTTGGCAAATAAAAGTTGTCTCACTCACTTTGTTGGCAAATGAGGCCTGAACACCTCCCTAGAGCGAAAAAGCTAGCACTCGCACTGCTTACACCCTATTAAATTAAGAACAAATTAAGAACAATCCAGCCTCAGATTTTCGAAAAAATTAAGAACAGTCAGCCTGAATTTAAATTTACTGGTTCCTTATAAAAAAGAGAGTGTAGTTTAATGAGCCTTGTAGGAGCATTGTAAGAATCATTTGATTTCCTTTCGTCCAGATTATATCGTTGACCTCTTCTGGGGTCACTGGATCTAGAAAAATACTATTCGAATTTGCTAAAAAGTCTTTTGTAGACGGTTTCATTTTTATTTCTTTTTGTGCAACTGAAGAAAAGTACTGATTGAATGAATTAGCAGCAATCTTGCTATCAGAAACAAAATCCTAGGAAGAATGTTATCTCGATTCTTCGATCGTTAGGAATAAAACCAGACTCTCTCATTTTAACTAGCTTTCTTATTGCGAGATAACTATTTATAAATTTGCTGAAACTATGGCAGAAACTAAGTTAGGACCGCATCACAATATGCACGAAACCAGCACTCTAATTGTAAACAAATCTTTATTGTGCTGTTGACGGGGGTTTTATTTTATGCCAGTCCTTGAACAACATTTCGTTTTAAAACAGCACTCGATGAGACATCTTTGAAGTTTATAAAGCTAACTTTTTTAAATGGTGCGCTGCAGTACTCCCAGCTTGTTTTAAAGGAGTTGGCAACTTTTATTCTTTTGCATTATCGATTTAAATCGAAAATTGTGTTATGGATACTGATTATTAACCCCCTGGTTGATTGTGGAATTCGCAGAAAAATCTGGTGAAAAGGATACGTCAGGCATCAAATCGTTTCATCGAGAGTAAGAGTTGTGAAAGCCCATAAAGTTCCCAGAAATTTGCGGTAAGAGCCTTGTTAAAGTTGAAAACATCTTACATTGTTCAATCATTTGAAGTTTTTAACGCCGGGACAACATCTAAAGTGTCTTATTGCGAAGTATAGCAGATAAACGAAAGGTATAAAGATTTGTTGCTGGTTGACAAAAATTTGGAACAAGCATCTCTGCAGGATCTCTTTCAAACAGCCTGTCAAACCTTGGATGAGATGATTTGGAGTGTCGTAGATATGACTCTGTCAGAGAAAGCGAAATCAGTGTTAAAAGAAATTAAAGCTGATGCCTGTAAAATAAATGGCCTTCGTCGTATGCTAGCCCATCTTGAGAGACATTTTGTCGACGAGGACACGGAGAAAATCAAATGCACTGAGAGAACGAAAGGGCAAACGGCTGCTTGGGACGACCTAATCGATGTACTGAAGCGTTCTGACTTTAAGGCATTTTGTGACTATGTTGAGCAAATATTTGCTCCTGATTTTCGTTGCCCAGAAGAATTTCGAAGTAAGCTGAAATCAGTTTGCAAAAAATACGGACTTCAAAATATTTTTGAAGTAAATGATTGCAGCAGTGGTAAGAATGAAAACTTTTTAACTACCTTTATCGTAAAAATACTTTTCCATTGATTCAGTTTGAAAGTCAGGTAGGAATTTTTTATATAACAAGAAACAGGAAGTTAAACGGTAGTTTGGCTTGAGTTAGAGTTTATTAACTTATAGTTGCCAAAGCCAATTTTGCAACTTTTGTAGCTTTATGGCTGATAAGCTATTTTGTTGTTTTTTTATTGTATTTTGCATTATTTTTTAATGTTTATTACCAAATCATTGCCTTGGGAATTATTTATATTTGTATGCAACTTTCTCAGAGACGTTTATAGGCTTTTTAATTGTTTGAACACTCAGCATAGAGAGGTGGAGTCAATCATCACTTTATTTACCCTTAAACCTTCATTAATGTCTACCATTAATACACAGCACTAGGAAGCTTTACCTTCAATATCAATACATTAAAACTGAAAAAAAGTTTGTATGCAACTTGTAATATGGTGTCTCCAAATTGTTTAAAGTTTTGATAATGTTATTGATTTGCTTTTTATGTTGGCCTTGCACCAGGAATGGTCCTTTATAAATGACTTTATAAATTCAGTTTTTTGGAGCATTGATCTGTACTATGAAGTAGAGTCAACTAACATACTTATGTAGCATTCTTTGGGGGCAAGTTCATTTTTGTGCTGGAGACCTGCAATCAAGAGGGTGAAGCACTTAAGAACAAGAAGAACATTTGACAAAACAATAGAAAATGGAGAAATGGGTTAAGTTCGCCCTCATAGTGCAGTTTCCTTAAACCATTCCTAGTTTTCTGTATTTCCCAGCACCAAATATAGAAGATATTCTACCATTTTTTGAAATAGTTAATACAAATCCGGATTTGCCTGTGCAAAATGAAGAAATGAAAAGCAGGAGTTTTGGGAGTCCAAATCAATCTTTTGGGAGCTTTGAAAGTACTACAGATAGACCATGGAGTAGTATGGAAAGCAATGACGTTTTTGAGATTGAAAGCCCTTATCAAAATGGGGCAAAAGAAAAACGAAGATATTTCCGATTGTCAAGTAAAGGATCAAATGAAAGTAAAAGCAGCAGAATATCATCTGGGTCATTTGGAAGCAAAGGTAGCATTGATGAGCCTGGACAATTGAGTAAGTACAAGGACATTCACTTTATTGGTTTCATGTAATAAAACATAAAAAAGATGACAAGAAAATTATTTGCAAAAATTGATTGGTAATAATGATTTTAAATTTCGTGTGATAATTATCTTGTAAAATATTATGACAAAGTTTGTAGTCATCCCTATTCTCTAGAGATCTCTAAATAAATTTACAATGAAAGGAAGTTATTTCAAATCAATGTGTCAAAGCAATGGTATTTAACCAAACAAAAAAGTTTCATCTAGTAATTGAAAGATGAATAGAGGCGAACCTAGAAACAAACATATCCCCAAATTACTCATCTGCCAAAGATGTCATTGTAGGTGGGCAAATAAAAAAGCTCTTAAATAGCCTCAGGGAAATTTCAATAAACCCTATTTCAATTTGCTGATCAAAAACCATACCTGTGCCCAGTTTCATCTTGTAATTACAAAATGCATGTTTGCTCTGAGAAGTGCTAAATCTGTCTCCACTATAGGTATTTATCTCAGCAAACTACCCTAAAACCTTAAAATTCTTAACAATTATTCACTGAGGTGTAACACATTGGTTAAAGTTGTCATGTTTCTTTTTCTGAGGTGTTGATAGTTTGCTCAGATCTCTACCCACTAAAGTACGCAGAAAACTTTGTGATGCATTGGATTGCAAGACAGTCATTGGCTCAAACTGGCATCACTTTGCAGATCATCTTAACCTTTCCCAGGCTGTTATGCAAAAGCTTGAAGAACAAAATGAGAAAATGAAAGAAATTTTTGTCTACATGCAACAGGAAGTGATGAAAATAGGTGATGTTGTTGCAATTCTCTTATCTATTCAAAGGAAAGATTGCTTACAATTTTTAAAAGAAGCTGGAGTTAAAGGACTGCCTGATTATACAGGTAAAAATTTTTGTATTTTGTGAATGTTTGTGAATGTCTTTCTAGGAATTTTACATGGACCTTTAGATGTTCTCTCACACAACATTGTAGTACATTTCTAGGTGTGATATTTCTAGTACATGTCATTTGTTATATAATTAATGATGAGACATAATGTGTTCACTAATTAACTTACTGTTTCTACATGCTGGTACCAAGCTACTATTGGATGACTAGAATCGTTGGGCCATAAGAGGCTGCATGGTCACTTTAGCAAGTTCCAGAAACTGTGCTGTCATATTTTACCTTACCTGTCATATTAAATTTTGACTTTGGCATAGGGAACTGGAAAATTTGTAGAACAGAACTTGTAAAAATACAACAGGGTAAACTTACTATTTTGGAAAAAGATGCCCTTCAATGCATTTTCATCCTACCAATCTATTTTTGTCAAGTTATCCACCTTCCGAAGTTCTTAGATTATTTGATTGTCGATATTTTCTTTTGTTGCCCCTTTTAGGCTTTCTTGTCATTTCATTCAGTTACCCTTCTGTCATTACAAGGTAAAGCAACTGTTTTGACAATTCAGAGACCTTCCCATCTTAAAATCAATAAAGAATTGGGCAAAAGTAGTGGCTCTGTTGGTTACATATGACATTCACCTAGTATAAGGTAAAAAAACCAAGCATTAATGACTTCAAGATTTCTTGCTAGTGCTAAATCCAAAAACAAGACCCTCCTTTGGTTAAATTGTACCTTGTATCGAATTACTACAATTCACAAGGAGCTCCATACCTTTTTATATGCAAAAGGAAATATCAAGATGGGAAGATGGGTCAATTGACAATTAGTGCTGCTGATAACCTGGCTTTAGAAGCGGCCAAAAAATTATATTTTCAAAACCATGTTGTTTTTATCTGCAAAATTGTAAGGTAAAGGTTTGTCCCATATTTGATATTGAAGACTGGGGAATACGCTGTTGGGGGCGCATCGTCCTGGGCCATGGCATTGTGTGGTGGGATGGTCAATTCCTTTCCATGCTGCTTTTTACCTCCCTAGTATGTTTGAACTAGGTACTCATTTTCAGCTGAGTGAACTGAGGGCCGTCCGCAACCGGAGATTGAACCTGGAGCTCGGGCATGGCATTTGAGCCCCTTAACCACTCTTCTACCACGGCACCCTCAATCTTACCTGCTCTCTTTTTCTGCTGTTGGTTTCTGCGAAGAATCTTCACTATGGTTTGGAGAATTGCTTTAGAAAAATTGCTTAAAAGAGTGAATTTGCTAGCGAACTAGAAGAGTCAAAATTTGCCACCTTGAGTAGTTTGTCCTGATATACAAATCTGTAGGGTTGGAAGGTCTGATATTATTTTATAAATTGGTGTTGGCATTGCATGTCATGTAAAAAGGCTTTTAGTTTATCTCGTTTTGTCAATTAAATATATGTTCACAATTAACAGCATTGTTCGTTATTTTGAAACAAGGATTCGGTAAGTTTAATTTTCTGAAACAGGGATCAAACTAGCATGGCCCCATTTTCGAAAATGCTCCTGTGCTCTTTATTTTTGCCACGCCGCCCCTGTTATATATTATCAAATTGTGGCTAAAATACCCCTGCTTCGTCTACTATATGCCCTATCATTAGCCATAGGCCTGTCATTTTTTTAACTTAAACATTTTTCATCTACAGCAGGCATCCAAACCCAGCTTTCACAACCTGAACAAGAACTGGCCGAAGACAAGGAATTGTTAGGAAATGCTGACCAAACAGATAATTGTCAACAAACAATTTCCACGCAGGAGACAGATAAAGGTTATTTAAGTGAAGAAAAGCCAGAGAGACTAGTTTTATCAGAGAAAACTTGTCAAAACTATGTAGGTGAAGCAACTTTCACAAGAGAAAATAGGCTGTCTCGTACCCAAAGTGAGTCAAATGCCTATAGTCACAGTAAAGAAAATGGAATGCAGGAAAGTTTAGGGAAGCAGACAGTAGACAAAAGTGTACTGCAAACTGAGGTTGTTCCAAGACAGGACACTGGAGCTTCAAAGGGATTCAAGGAAGGAAGTATGCTTGCTACTGAAACTTCTGGAAAAGTGCCTGGAAATGAAAAGAGATCCCAAAGTGAAAGCTTTTTGCTACTAGGAGATAATGGCATTTTAAGTAAAACAGATGATGTTGATGAAAAGTTAACTATTGATAGTAAACAAAGGCTGAATGATCAAGTAGAAACTAGGCATAAAGACCAGCTAGTGCCTAGAGAAAGCTCGACAAGTATGTTAGTTGGCTGTGCTCAAAATTCCACACCAATTTTCCAAGAGACTGAAGGGACATTTGAAAAGGACCCTTCGTTGAGTTGTATTGATAACGGTTTTAAATCGGACGAAGTAATTCAAGGTACGACGCATGGTTTTAAAACAGCAAAAACTGTGTCTTGTAGTCCTTACAAGTTGAAAGGGAGATGTACATCATATGTACTCACTCCCTATGCTATAAATTCGAAAGACTTAAATACCCAGATCAGCAATTCAAGGTTTGCATCTAAGATTGACCATTCACATGTCGTGTCAGAGCAACAGAAAGTGGCTTGTGAAGGAAGTCCAAGTGTAGACCTCCATGATGGAACTTCGAATGAAGATTCTTTGATATTGGAAGAAAAAGCGAAATCAGTGTTAAAAGAAATTAAAGCTGATGCCTGTAAAATAATTGGCCTTCATCGTATGCTAGCCCATCTTGAGAGACATTTTGTCGACGAGGACACGGAGAAAATCAAATGCACTGAGAGAACGAAAGGGCAAACGGCTGCTTGGGACGACCTAATCGATGTACTGAAGCGTTCTGACTTTAAGGCATTTTGTGACTATGTTGAGCAAATATTTGCTCCTGATTTTCCTTGCCCAGAAGAGTTTCGAAGTAAGCTGAAGTCAGTTTGCAAAAAATACGGACTTCAAAATATTTTTGAAGTAAATGGTTGCAGCAGTGGTAAGAATGAAAACTTTTTAACTACCTTTATCGTAAAAATACTTTTCCATTGATTCAGTTTGAAAGTCAGGTAGGAATTTTTTACATAACAAGAAACAGGAAGTTAAACGGTAGTTTGGCTTGAGTTAGAGTTTATTAACTTATAATTGCCAAAGCCAATTTTGCAACTTTTGTAGCTTTATAGCTGATAAGCTATTTTGTTGTTTTTTTATTGTATTTTGCATTATTTGTTAATGTTTATTACCAAATCATTGCCTTGAGAATTATTTATATTTGTATGCAACTTTCTCAGAGACGTTTATAGGCTTTTTAATTGTTTGAACACTCAGCATAGAGAGGTGGAGTCAATCATCACTTTATTTACCCTTAAACCTTCATTGATGTCTACCATTAATGCACAGCACTAGGAAGCTTTACCTTCAATATCAATACATTAAAACTGAAAAAAAGTTTGTATGCAACTTGTAATATGGTGTCTCCAAATTGTTTAAAGTTTTGATAATGTCATTGATTTGCTTTTTATGTTGGCCTTGCACCAGGAATGGTCCTTTATAAATGACTTTATAAATTCAGTTTTTTGGAGCATTGATCTGTACTATGAAGTAGAGTCAACTAACATACTTATGTAGCATTCTTTGGGGGCAAGTTCATTTTTGTGCTGGAGACCTGCAATCAAGAGGGTGAAGCACTTAAGAACAAGAAGAACATTTGACAAAACAATAGAAAATGGAGAAATGGGTTAAGTTCGCCCTCATAGTGCAGTTTCCTTAAACCATTCCTAGTTTTCTTTATTTCCCAGCACCAAATATAGAAGATATTCTACCATTTTTTGAAATAGTTAATACAAATCCGGATTTGCCTGTGCAAAATGAAGAAATGAAAAACAGGAGTTTTGGGAGTCCAAATCAATCTTTTGGGAGCTTTGAAAGTACTACAGATAGACCATGGAGTAGTATGGAAAGCAATGACGTTTTTGAGATTGAAAGCCCTTATCAAAATGGGGCAAAAGAAAAACGAAGATATTTCCGATTGTCAAGTAAAGGATCAAATGAAAGTAAAAGCAGCAGAATATCATCTGGGTCATTTGGAAGCAAAGGTAGCATTGATGAGCCTGGACAATTGAGTAAGTACAAGGACATTCACTTTATTGGTTTCATGTAATAAAACATAAAAAAGATGACAAGAAAATTATTTGCAAAAATTGATTGGTAATAATGATTTTAAATTTCGTGTGATAATTATCTTGTAAAATATTTTGACAAAGTTTGTAGTCATCCCTATTCTCTAGAGATCTCTAAATAAATTTACAATGAAAGGAAGTTATTTCAAATCAATGTGTCAAAGCAATGGTATTTAACCAAACAAAAAAATTTCATCTAGTAATTGAAAGATGAATAGAGGCGAACCTAGAAACAAACATATCCCCAAATTACTCATCTGCCAAAGATGTCATTGTAGATGGGCAAATAAAAAAGCTCTTAAATAGCCTCAGGGGAATTTCAATAAACCCTATTTCAATTTGCTGATCAAAAACCATACCTGTGCCCAGTTTCATCTTGTAATTACAAAATGCATGTTTGCTCTGAGAAGTGCTAAATCTGTCTCCACTATAGGTATTTATCTCAGCAAACTACCCTAAAACCTTAAAATTCTTAACAATTATTCACTGAGGTGTAACACATTGGTTAAAGTTGTCATGTTTCTTTTTCTGAGGTGTTGATAGTTTGCTCAGATCTCTACCCACTAAAGTACGCAGAAAACTTTGTGATGCATTGGATTGCAAGACAGTCTTCTATTCACAATTTTCAGCTTTGCCCACCCAAAAAGTTAACTCCCACTGCGCCCCTGAGTATAAGGTAAAAAAACCAAGCATTAATGACTTCAAGATTTCTTGCTAGTGCTAAATCCAAAAACAAGACCCTCCTTTGGTTAAATTGTACCTTGTATCGAATTACTACAATTCACAAGGAGCTCCATACCTTTTTATATGCAAAAGGAAATATCAAGATGGGAAGATGGGTCAATTGACAATTAGTGCTGCTGATAACCTGGCTTTAGAAGCGGCCAAAAAATTATATTTTCAAAACCATGTTGTTTTTATCTGCAAAATTGTAAGGTAAAGGTTTGTCCCATATTTGATATTGAAGACTGGGGAATACGCTGTTGGGGGCGCATCGTCCTGGGCCATGGCATTGTGTGGTGGGATGGTCAATTCCTTTCCATGCTGCTTTTTACCTCCCTAGTATGTTTGAACTAGGTACTCATTTTCAGCTGAGTGAACTGAGGGCCGTCCGCAACCGGAGATTGAACCTGGAGCTCGGGCATGGCATTTGAGCCCCTTAACCACTCTTCTACCACGGCACCCTCAATCTTACCTGCTCTCTTTTTCTGCTGTTGGTTTCTGCGAAGAATCTTCACTATGGTTTGGAGAATTGCTTTAGAAAAATTGCTTAAAAGAGTGAATTTGCTAGCGAACTAGAAGAGTCAAAATTTGCCACCTTGAGTAGTTTGTCCTGATATACAAATCTGTAGGGTTGGAAGGTCTGATATTATTTTATAAATTGGTGTTGGCATTGCATGTCATGTAAAAAGGCTTTTAGTTTATCTAGTTTTGTCAATTAAATATATGTTCACAATTAACAGCATTGTTCGTTATTTTGAAACAAGGATTCGGTAAGTTTAATTTTCTGAAACAGGGATCAAACTAGCATGGCCCCATTTTCGAAAATGCTCCTGTGCTCTTTATTTTTGCCACGCCGCCCCTGTTATATATTATCAAATTGTGGCTAAAATACCCCTGCTTCGTCTACTATATGCCCTATCATTAGCCATAGGCCTGTCATTTTTTTAACTTAAACATTTTTCATCTACAGCAGGCATCCAAACCCAGCTTTCACAACCTGAACAAGAACTGGCCGAAGACAAGGAATTGTTAGGAAATGCTGACCAAACAGATAATTGTCAACAAACAATTTCCACGCAGGAGACAGATAAAGGTTATTTAAGTGAAGAAAAGCCAGAGAGACTAGTTTTATCAGAGAAAACTTGTCAAAACTATGTAGGTGAAGCAACTTTCACAAGAGAAAATAGGCTGTCTCGTACCCAAAGTGAGTCAAATGCCTATAGTCACAGTAAAGAAAATGGAATGCAGGAAAGTTTAGGGAAGCAGACAGTAGACAAAAGTGTACTGCAAACTGAGGTTGTTCCAAGACAGGACACTGGAGCTTCAAAGGGATTCAAGGAAGGAAGTATGCTTGCTACTGAAACTTCTGGAAAAGTGCCTGGAAATGAAAAGAGATCCCAAAGTGAAAGCTTTTTGCTACTAGGAGATAATGGCATTTTAAGTAAAACAGATGATGTTGATGAAAAGTTAACTATTGATAGTAAACAAAGGCTGAATGATCAAGTAGAAACTAGGCATAAAGACCAGCTAGTGCCTAGAGAAAGCTCGACAAGTATGTTAGTTGGCTGTGCTCAAAATTCCACACCAATTTTCCAAGAGACTGAAGGGACATTTGAAAAGGACCCTTCGTTGAGTTGTATTGATAACGGTTTTAAATCGGACGAAGTAATTCAAGGTACGACGCATGGTTTTAAAACAGCAAAAACTGTGTCTTGTAGTCCTGACAAGTTGAAAGGGAGATGTACATCATATGTACTCACTCCCTATGCTATAAATTCGAAAGACTTAAATACCCAGATCAGCAATTCAAGGTTTGCATCTAAGATTGACCATTCACATGTCGTGTCAGAGCAACAGAAAGTGGCTTGTAAAGGAAGTCCAAGTGTAGACCTCCATGATGGAACTTCGAATGAAGATTCTTTGATATTGGAAGAGAAAGCGAAATCAGTGTTAAAAGAAATTAAAGCTGATGCCTGTAAAATAATTGGCCTTCATCGTATGCTAGCCCATCTTGAGAGACATTTTGTCGACGAGGACACGGAGAAAATCAAATGCACTGAGAGAACGAAAGGGCAAACGGCTGCTTGGGACGACCTAATCGATGTACTGAAGCGTTCTGACTTTAAGGCATTTTGTGACTATGTTGAGCAAATATTTGCTCCTGATTTTCCTTGCCCAGAAGAGTTTCGAAGTAAGCTGAAGTCAGTTTGCAAAAAATACGGACTTCAAAATATTTTTGAAGTAAATGGTTGCAGCAGTGGTAAGAATGAAAACTTTTTAACTACCTTTATCGTAAAAATACTTTTCCATTGATTCAGTTTGAAAGTCAGGTAGGAATTTTTTACATAACAAGAAACAGGAAGTTAAACGGTAGTTTGGCTTGAGTTAGAGTTTATTAACTTATAATTGCCAAAGCCAATTTTGCAACTTTTGTAGCTTTATAGCTGATAAGCTATTTTGTTGTTTTTTTATTGTATTTTGCATTATTTGTTAATGTTTATTACCAAATCATTGCCTTGAGAATTATTTATATTTGTATGCAACTTTCTCAGAGACGTTTATAGGCTTTTTAATTGTTTGAACACTCAGCATAGAGAGGTGGAGTCAATCATCACTTTATTTACCCTTAAACCTTCATTGATGTCTACCATTAATGCACAGCACTAGGAAGCTTTACCTTCAATATCAATACATTAAAACTGAAAAAAAGTTTGTATGCAACTTGTAATATGGTGTCTCCAAATTGTTTAAAGTTTTGATAATGTCATTGATTTGCTTTTTATGTTGGCCTTGCACCAGGAATGGTCCTTTATAAATGACTTTATAAATTCAGTTTTTTGGAGCATTGATCTGTACTATGAAGTAGAGTCAACTAACATACTTATGTAGCATTCTTTGGGGGCAAGTTCATTTTTGTGCTGGAGACCTGCAATCAAGAGGGTGAAGCACTTAAGAACAAGAAGAACATTTGACAAAACAATAGAAAATGGAGAAATGGGTTAAGTTCGCCCTCATAGTGCAGTTTCCTTAAACCATTCCTAGTTTTCTTTATTTCCCAGCACCAAATATAGAAGATATTCTACCATTTTTTGAAATAGTTAATACAAATCCGGATTTGCCTGTGCAAAATGAAGAAATGAAAAACAGGAGTTTTGGGAGTCCAAATCAATCTTTTGGGAGCTTTGAAAGTACTACAGATAGACCATGGAGTAGTATGGAAAGCAATGACGTTTTTGAGATTGAAAGCCCTTATCAAAATGGGGCAAAAGAAAAACGAAGATATTTCCGATTGTCAAGTAAAGGATCAAATGAAAGTAAAAGCAGCAGAATATCATCTGGGTCATTTGGAAGCAAAGGTAGCATTGATGAGCCTGGACAATTGAGTAAGTACAAGGACATTCACTTTATTGGTTTCATGTAATAAAACATAAAAAAGATGACAAGAAAATTATTTGCAAAAATTGATTGGTAATAATGATTTTAAATTTCGTGTGATAATTATCTTGTAAAATATTTTGACAAAGTTTGTAGTCATCCCTATTCTCTAGAGATCTCTAAATAAATTTACAATGAAAGGAAGTTATTTCAAATCAATGTGTCAAAGCAATGGTATTTAACCAAACAAAAAAATTTCATCTAGTAATTGAAAGATGAATAGAGGCGAACCTAGAAACAAACATATCCCCAAATTACTCATCTGCCAAAGATGTCATTGTAGATGGGCAAATAAAAAAGCTCTTAAATAGCCTCAGGGGAATTTCAATAAACCCTATTTCAATTTGCTGATCAAAAACCATACCTGTGCCCAGTTTCATCTTGTAATTACAAAATGCATGTTTGCTCTGAGAAGTGCTAAATCTGTCTCCACTATAGGTATTTATCTCAGCAAACTACCCTAAAACCTTAAAATTCTTAACAATTATTCACTGAGGTGTAACACATTGGTTAAAGTTGTCATGTTTCTTTTTCTGAGGTGTTGATAGTTTGCTCAGATCTCTACCCACTAAAGTACGCAGAAAACTTTGTGATGCATTGGATTGCAAGACAGTCTTCTATTCACAATTTTCAGCTTTGCCCACCCAAAAAGTTAACTCCCACTGCGCCCCTGAGTATAAGGTAAAAAAACCAAGCATTAATGACTTCAAGATTTCTTGCTAGTGCTAAATCCAAAAACAAGACCCTCCTTTGGTTAAATTGTACCTTGTATCGAATTACTACAATTCACAAGGAGCTCCATACCTTTTTATATGCAAAAGGAAATATCAAGATGGGAAGATGGGTCAATTGACAATTAGTGCTGCTGATAACCTGGCTTTAGAAGCGGCCAAAAAATTATATTTTCAAAACCATGTTGTTTTTATCTGCAAAATTGTAAGGTAAAGGTTTGTCCCATATTTGATATTGAAGACTGGGGAATACGCTGTTGGGGGCGCATCGTCCTGGGCCATGGCATTGTGTGGTGGGATGGTCAATTCCTTTCCATGCTGCTTTTTACCTCCCTAGTATGTTTGAACTAGGTACTCATTTTCAGCTGAGTGAACTGAGGGCCGTCCGCAACCGGAGATTGAACCTGGAGCTCGGGCATGGCATTTGAGCCCCTTAACCACTCTTCTACCACGGCACCCTCAATCTTACCTGCTCTCTTTTTCTGCTGTTGGTTTCTGCGAAGAATCTTCACTATGGTTTGGAGAATTGCTTTAGAAAAATTGCTTAAAAGAGTGAATTTGCTAGCGAACTAGAAGAGTCAAAATTTGCCACCTTGAGTAGTTTGTCCTGATATACAAATCTGTAGGGTTGGAAGGTCTGATATTATTTTATAAATTGGTGTTGGCATTGCATGTCATGTAAAAAGGCTTTTAGTTTATCTAGTTTTGTCAATTAAATATATGTTCACAATTAACAGCATTGCTCGTTATTTTGAAACAAGGATTCGGTAAGTTTAATTTTCTGAAACAGGGATCAAACTAGCATGGCCCCATTTTCGAAAATGCTCCTGTGCTCTTTATTTTTGCCACGCCGCCCCTGTTATATATTATCAAATTGTGGCTAAAATACCCCTGCTTCGTCTACTATATGCCCTATCATTAGCCATAGGCCTGTCATTTTTTTAACTTAAACATTTTTCATCTACAGCAGGCATCCAAACCCAGCTTTCACAACCTGAACAAGAACTGGCCGAAGACAAGGAATTGTTAGGAAATGCTGACCAAACAGATAATTGTCAACAAACAATTTCCACGCAGGAGACAGATAAAGGTTATTTAAGTGAAGAAAAGCCAGAGAGACTAGTTTTATCAGAGAAAACTTGTCAAAACTATGTAGGTGAAGCAACTTTCACAAGAGAAAATAGGCTGTCTCGTACCCAAAGTGAGTCAAATGCCTATAGTCACAGTAAAGAAAATGGAATGCAGGAAAGTTTAGGGAAGCAGACAGTAGACAAAAGTGTACTGCAAACTGAGGTTGTTCCAAGACAGGACACTGGAGCTTCAAAGGGATTCAAGGAAGGAAGTATGCTTGCTACTGAAACTTCTGGAAAAGTGCCTGGAAATGAAAAGAGATCCCAAAGTGAAAGCTTTTTGCTACTAGGAGATAATGGCATTTTAAGTAAAACAGATGATGTTGATGAAAAGTTAACTATTGATAGTAAACAAAGGCTGAATGATCAAGTAGAAACTAGGCATAAAGACCAGCTAGTGCCTAGAGAAAGCTCGACAAGTATGTTAGTTGGCTGTGCTCAAAATTCCACACCAATTTTCCAAGAGACTGAAGGGACATTTGAAAAGGACCCTTCGTTGAGTTGTATTGATAACGGTTTTAAATCGGACGAAGTAATTCAAGGTACGACGCATGGTTTTAAAACAGCAAAAACTGTGTCTTGTAGTCCTGACAAGTTGAAAGGGAGATGTACATCATATGTACTCACTCCCTATGCTATAAATTCGAAAGACTTAAATACCCAGATCAGCAATTCAAGGTTTGCATCTAAGATTGACCATTCACATGTCGTGTCAGAGCAACAGAAAGTGGCTTGTAAAGGAAGTCCAAGTGTAGACCTCCATGATGGAACTTCGAATGAAGATTCTTTGATATTGGAAGAGAAAGCGAAATCAGTGTTAAAAGAAATTAAAGCTGATGCCTGTAAAATAATTGGCCTTCATCGTATGCTAGCCCATCTTGAGAGACATTTTGTCGACGAGGACACGGAGAAAATCAAATGCACTGAGAGAACGAAAGGGCAAACGGCTGCTTGGGACGACCTAATCGATGTACTGAAGCGTTCTGACTTTAAGGCATTTTGTGACTATGTTGAGCAAATATTTGCTCCTGATTTTCCTTGCCCAGAAGAGTTTCGAAGTAAGCTGAAGTCAGTTTGCAAAAAATACGGACTTCAAAATATTTTTGAAGTAAATGGTTGCAGCAGTGGTAAGAATGAAAACTTTTTAACTACCTTTATCGTAAAAATACTTTTCCATTGATTCAGTTTGAAAGTCAGGTAGGAATTTTTTACATAACAAGAAACAGGAAGTTAAACGGTAGTTTGGCTTGAGTTAGAGTTTATTAACTTATAATTGCCAAAGCCAATTTTGCAACTTTTGTAGCTTTATAGCTGATAAGCTATTTTGTTGTTTTTTTATTGTATTTTGCATTATTTGTTAATGTTTATTACCAAATCATTGCCTTGAGAATTATTTATATTTGTATGCAACTTTCTCAGAGACGTTTATAGGCTTTTTAATTGTTTGAACACTCAGCATAGAGAGGTGGAGTCAATCATCACTTTATTTACCCTTAAACCTTCATTGATGTCTACCATTAATGCACAGCACTAGGAAGCTTTACCTTCAATATCAATACATTAAAACTGAAAAAAAGTTTGTATGCAACTTGTAATATGGTGTCTCCAAATTGTTTAAAGTTTTGATAATGTCATTGATTTGCTTTTTATGTTGGCCTTGCACCAGGAATGGTCCTTTATAAATGACTTTATAAATTCAGTTTTTTGGAGCATTGATCTGTACTATGAAGTAGAGTCAACTAACATACTTATGTAGCATTCTTTGGGGGCAAGTTCATTTTTGTGCTGGAGACCTGCAATCAAGAGGGTGAAGCACTTAAGAACAAGAAGAACATTTGACAAAACAATAGAAAATGGAGAAATGGGTTAAGTTCGCCCTCATAGTGCAGTTTCCTTAAACCATTCCTAGTTTTCTTTATTTCCCAGCACCAAATATAGAAGATATTCTACCATTTTTTGAAATAGTTAATACAAATCCGGATTTGCCTGTGCAAAATGAAGAAATGAAAAACAGGAGTTTTGGGAGTCCAAATCAATCTTTTGGGAGCTTTGAAAGTACTACAGATAGACCATGGAGTAGTATGGAAAGCAATGACGTTTTTGAGATTGAAAGCCCTTATCAAAATGGGGCAAAAGAAAAACGAAGATATTTCCGATTGTCAAGTAAAGGATCAAATGAAAGTAAAAGCAGCAGAATATCATCTGGGTCATTTGGAAGCAAAGGTAGCATTGATGAGCCTGGACAATTGAGTAAGTACAAGGACATTCACTTTATTGGTTTCATGTAATAAAACATAAAAAAGATGACAAGAAAATTATTTGCAAAAATTGATTGGTAATAATGATTTTAAATTTCGTGTGATAATTATCTTGTAAAATATTTTGACAAAGTTTGTAGTCATCCCTATTCTCTAGAGATCTCTAAATAAATTTACAATGAAAGGAAGTTATTTCAAATCAATGTGTCAAAGCAATGGTATTTAACCAAACAAAAAAATTTCATCTAGTAATTGAAAGATGAATAGAGGCGAACCTAGAAACAAACATATCCCCAAATTACTCATCTGCCAAAGATGTCATTGTAGATGGGCAAATAAAAAAGCTCTTAAATAGCCTCAGGGGAATTTCAATAAACCCTATTTCAATTTGCTGATCAAAAACCATACCTGTGCCCAGTTTCATCTTGTAATTACAAAATGCATGTTTGCTCTGAGAAGTGCTAAATCTGTCTCCACTATAGGTATTTATCTCAGCAAACTACCCTAAAACCTTAAAATTCTTAACAATTATTCACTGAGGTGTAACACATTGGTTAAAGTTGTCATGTTTCTTTTTCTGAGGTGTTGATAGTTTGCTCAGATCTCTACCCACTAAAGTACGCAGAAAACTTTGTGATGCATTGGATTGCCAGACAGTCTTCTATTCACAATTTTCAGCTTTGCCCACCCAAAAAGTTAACTCCCACTGCGCCCCTGAGTATAAGGTAAAAAAACCAAGCATTAATGACTTCAAGATTTCTTGCTAGTGCTAAATCCAAAAACAAGACCCTCCTTTGGTTAAATTGTACCTTGTATCGAATTACTACAATTCACAAGGAGCTCCATACCTTTTTATATGCAAAAGGAAATATCAAGATGGGAAGATGGGTCAATTGACAATTAGTGCTGCTGATAACCTGGCTTTAGAAGCGGCCAAAAAATTATATTTTCAAAACCATGTTGTTTTTATCTGCAAAATTGTAAGGTAAAGGTTTGTCCCATATTTGATATTGAAGACTGGGGAATACGCTGTTGGGGGCGCATCGTCCTGGGCCATGGCATTGTGTGGTGGGATGGTCAATTCCTTTCCATGCTGCTTTTTACCTCCCTAGTATGTTTGAACTAGGTACTCATTTTCAGCTGAGTGAACTGAGGGCCGTCCGCAACCGGAGATTGAACCTGGAGCTCGGGCATGGCATTTGAGCCCCTTAACCACTCTTCTACCACGGCACCCTCAATCTTACCTGCTCTCTTTTTCTGCTGTTGGTTTCTGCGAAGAATCTTCACTATGGTTTGGAGAATTGCTTTAGAAAAATTGCTTAAAAGAGTGAATTTGCTAGCGAACTAGAAGAGTCAAAATTTGCCACCTTGAGTAGTTTGTCCTGATATACAAATCTGTAGGGTTGGAAGGTCTGATATTATTTTATAAATTGGTGTTGGCATTGCATGTCATGTAAAAAGGCTTTTAGTTTATCTAGTTTTGTCAATTAAATATATGTTCACAATTAACAGCATTGCTCGTTATTTTGAAACAAGGATTCGGTAAGTTTAATTTTCTGAAACAGGGATCAAACTAGCATGGCCCCATTTTCGAAAATGCTCCTGTGCTCTTTATTTTTGCCACGCCGCCCCTGTTATATATTATCAAATTGTGGCTAAAATACCCCTGCTTCGTCTACTATATGCCCTATCATTAGCCATAGGCCTGTCATTTTTTTAACTTAAACATTTTTCATCTACAGCAGGCATCCAAACCCAGCTTTCACAACCTGAACAAGAACTGGCCGAAGACAAGGAATTGTTAGGAAATGCTGACCAAACAGATAATTGTCAACAAACAATTTCCACGCAGGAGACAGATAAAGGTTATTTAAGTGAAGAAAAGCCAGAGAGACTAGTTTTATCAGAGAAAACTTGTCAAAACTATGTAGGTGAAGCAACTTTCACAAGAGAAAATAGGCTGTCTCGTACCCAAAGTGAGTCAAATGCCTATAGTCACAGTAAAGAAAATGGAATGCAGGAAAGTTTAGGGAAGCAGACAGTAGACAAAAGTGTACTGCAAACTGAGGTTGTTCCAAGACAGGACACTGGAGCTTCAAAGGGATTCAAGGAAGGAAGTATGCTTGCTACTGAAACTTCTGGAAAAGTGCCTGGAAATGAAAAGAGATCCCAAAGTGAAAGCTTTTTGCTACTAGGAGATAATGGCATTTTAAGTAAAACAGATGATGTTGATGAAAAGTTAACTATTCATAGTAAACAAAGGCTGAATGATCAAGTAGAAACTAGGCATAAAGACCAGCTAGTGCCTAGAGAAAGCTCGACAAGTATGTTAGTTGGCTGTGCTCAAAATTCCACACCAATTTTCCAAGAGA
>NW_027018926.1:0-48804 GCF_013076305.1 Rhopilema esculentum
GTCACTTTTTCGGGCTTTCGATCGCAATATATCTAGACAAGTTCAAGTCGTAGAAAGAAACGGGAAACGGTGTCTTGACAAGCGAAAAAAGCTCTACCAAATATGTGAAAATCATTTTTCGGTTCATATGACCTTTAAGAAACTCTGCAATGCAGGCCAGGGCCACATTACTGTTAAAAAATATTGTTTACAAAATTTAGACCTAGGTGTAAAAGTTGTTTAGTATTGACAAACATAACTAACATGAGAAGAACAATAGAAAATTTTTTCCACTAGTTTCTTAATTTTGGACCAAAATATGCAGCTTACTTCTTAATATTTCAAAATAAGACTTTGCAAATATGGGCCCTTACAACCAAAAACTCTTCTCAAAAGTATTCAGTGCCAGAAAACTGCATGGGCCTTTATCACCTACAGTTACTCACGAAATCTGGAATTGTTTGAGTGCCAATCCTAAAAAAATTGACAAAAACACGAGTTTATTGCAAGATGCACTATTGAAAGCCTCCACTGCTGTTGCCATGTCCAATGAGGACAGCCTAAAGTATCGCGAGATGAAAAAGGACCTTGATTGCCAGAGTATGGTTTCTCGCGAGATTGACATTTTAACTCTTCTTGGTTATGTCTGTAGTGAACTTTCATATCATCGAAAAGAAAGTTTACGCCCCTCGATCTCTCCTGAATTTAAGGCGGCATGCGGGCGTACCACCAAACCAACTACCTTATTTTTTGGTGACGATCTGCCTAAAACTATACAGGAAGTTCGCACTACTAACCTAAAAAATTTTCTGCAGGCCAGATCTCTCAATATTTACATAATTGAAAAAAGCTGACATCAGATCCATATATCTTAGATACATCTCTAGTGATATGATCGAATTTGAAAACCCACAGCTGTTCTGTTTGGAGGCATTCAGTACAGACACCTTGAAGATGAAAAAATAAAGGTCTTAAATCTTGCATTGATAATTTTGTTACAACCATGCCCATTACCAAACTTGCTTTTGCTGAAGTAATCTGGTGGCTTAAAAACCTAGATAGGAGCTTCGGTTATATTAGACTGCCACCTGTTCAAGCTAACATTTTCTCAGATGTTTCCCCCCTGGGTTGGGGAGCAACGTTTAACGGTATTCCTACAAATGGAACATGGCTCCCATCTAAAGTAATTTACAACGTTACTTGAAGTTTGGGAGCAGTAAAAATTTGGTAATTTTGTAACGAAAACAAACCTTGGTTGACAGCATGTCACATTCCAGGCAAACCCAATGTTATTGCTGATAGGGAATCAAGAAACTTTTTTAAACAAGATGTAGAATGGATGTTGAACTCAAATGTTCTACAGAATGCATTATCTAGCTTGCAATTTAAACCGGACATTGATCTTTTTGCCCCAAGGCTCAGTAGTTAGTTGGATAAATACTACTCACTTAGGCACAATCCCGATGCAAAGGTAATGAATGCTTTTACCCTCCCTTGGAGTAATCTAGAGTTTTATTCATTCCCTCCATTTAGATGCAATCTCCTTGCCCTACAAAAAAAATCAACAAGATCGAGCAAACAAAATTCTTGTAACTTCAAACTGGCCTACTCAACCGTGGTTTCCCATTCTAAAAAAGATGCTGTGTGCTCCACCTGTCCATCTGAGACCAAGGAAAAACCTGTTGCAGTTACCAACAATGCCTCAATTACAACATCCTCTTCTCCGCAAACTGCAGTTAATGGTTTTTCTAGTATACGAGAAGCCCTCTCATTGCAGGGTTTCACGACCCCCTCTATAGATGTCATTATGGCTTTGTGGAGAAATTCAACATGGCTGCAATCCAGTTCAACCAAATGTTCATAATGCTGTGCTCTTTCTAGCCTTGCTTTTTTAATCTGGCCTCCCGTATAGCTGTATCAACACCAGTCGTAGTGCACTGAGTTCCAAAATAAACTCTAGTAATGATGAAATATCTTTTGGAGACCTCCCGAATTTCAGACGTTTTAGGCGTGGTGTCTTCCAATTGCGCCCACATTTCCTAAGTATAAATCTGTTTGGAGTGTCCATACTGTGTTTGATTTCATTCGCTCTTGTCCGTGCATGGAACAACTGACTCTTAAAGACCTTACTCTTTGATTGACTTTTCTCCTATGCTTGCTGAGTGGTCAACAGCAACAAACAACGCCTTATCTATTGATGCAATGGGAGTTACCCCTTCCAGCTATGTCTTTTACATTGTTTATCTGTAAAAGCATTCTCATCCAGGCCACCATCAAAAACTACTTCGACTTAAAATTTCCCTGCTTCAAATAAATTTATCCATGCTTTGATCATCAAATTACAGCTTTGATTAAACTAGTTCCTTGTGCGCAGTGTATGCAACAAATTGTACTCATTGATGTTCCTGGCCTCCTTGTCGATCCGGAGTCTAGTTTTGGGGTGAAAAATTTCGGAGCTTTGTAGGAGTATACCAAGAAAGATTGCATGTTGCTTGTGATTCTCAAGGTTATTATCTTCATTTTAACCTGCCGTTTTCATTTTTTTTGCATTTACTTGCTGAAATTCCTTTTTTAAAATCATAAGCTTTTAAAGAGCTTTTCAAAACCTTTTCAATACAAAGCGCTCAAAGCTTGCAGAAGTCCATTGTGTTTGCTTCTGGCCTAATCTTATTCTTGTGGATTTGGCCACGATTTCATGAATAAAAGTTGAGGAATTAAAAGGGTTTCTGCGACTGTGTAAACTATGGGTAACAGGGGAAAAGGAAGAAATAGTGGCAAGAGTTTTTGTTGCTGTTTAAAGTTATGTTTCTGTTCAGAAAACTAAGGAAAAAGTTCAACAAGAATTTTCTGTTGAGTTTGATGGCTATAAAAGTGAAAAGTTCACTGCTACTTCTCACAAGAATGGTTAGTTCCTTTGAAGTTTAACCACAACACTGGAGACAGTAAAGTTTATTTGCTAAGGGGAACTTGTAGACCCTTACAGAGAATAAATGACATACCGCATAAACTTTGGTTTTGTTTCTTCAGAGAAACTGGTAAAATTCTAGTAATTCATTGTACTTGTACAGCCCTCAGACATGCAATCATGTGACTGCTGCTCTCTTCCATTTGCAGAATTGGATAGAGAGATATGATAATGAGATAGAGACAAGGGTCGATAGAAATGGTGAAATCTGACATTCGCAGTGGTGAATGTCAGATTTTTTGAAAGTATGTTTTCAATTTGGTAATGGTTTTTCAAACTTCTGTAAGAAATTGCATAAAATAAAAAAATTATCGATACTTTTACACATTATTAAATCTCAGGATTAAAATTGTAGCCTAAAAACGTCCCACCAGGGCCTGGGCACGATATTTCTCTTCACTCAGTTCCAGATGGTTCCAGAGAATCTATAACAGAAGCTCCACCAGTGAGTTCCTTTCTCTTATTGAACGCTGGAAATATCTCGTTTTGATATATTTCCTTAATGCATTCTCTATGGAAATACCCGCATCGGTATTATTTATTCAATAACCAATATGCTTTGATGCGAATGTCGAATAGAATTATAATAGATAAGGTGTGCGAGCGCATATGAAGCAGTACTGAAAAATGTACGCCAAAAATTTGCGCGAATGTCAGTCCAGCTATGTTATTTACCACCTGAAAACACAATAGGAAATTTTTATGGGATTTTTTTGCGAATGTGGAAAAGGTAGATGCAAATTATGCTATGAACCTTAATGTTGGGGATAACCACAGAGGCAAGGAGCTTGAAAACCTCGCTTCAAGACCTAGGTCTGTTCATAGTTCATACAGTACTACGAGCTTGAGGAAATTTTTCTTATCGTGTATTGAAATTACTTTGAAGACATGCAGATGAATCAAAGACGAAATTATGGATTATTTAGATATTTAAGTCAAAATTATTGGCACTAACAATTTTAATGGAGTTAGGAAGTTTTACTTAAATTATCGCAGTAGTTTGCAGATCGACACTGAAAGATGCCTAGAGAATTTGTCAAGCTTTCAGACAGTAAATATTGCAAGCAGTATCTTGTCATCAAATTGGCTTACAGCCAAAGAAAACCAGAGAGCTGTTCCAGTAAGGTAAACTTTTAACCAATTAGCTATTTAGAGAGGCTGCAATATCATATTATTTTATTGTGCTTGTGCTAACATTTGTGTTACATGAACTATTTCCTCTCTTTTTTGAATTTAGGGTAAGAGCTGATGGCAATTGTCTATATAATGCTTGTTCGTTATTGGTGACTGGAAGTGAAAGTTCATGTCATTTGCTAAGAGTCTTCTGCTCTGCAGAATTGTACCCTGAATTCTATACCTCCACTCTCATTATATATCTATTCTGGAAAATGAGTAAAAATTTAGCTTGTCCAAGATCTTTATTTTTACAATCAATTACATTTGAAGCATGTTATATTTTTAACAAAAGCTTGCGTAACTATCATGATTGTCTGAAGCTAGAGGCACTCAAAAATTATACCAACAGAAGGTGGAGTCAATTTATCTGCCTAATGGCAATGGCAAGTGTCTTAGGTTTACAAGTTAGCTCCCTTAACCCTGATACTGGTAAGGATCATATGGAAAACTACTGTAATGCCTTGCTTCTTGCAAGAGAATCACAGAACAAACATTGTTCCACCATTAATCTTCAGTGGTAATTTTTTGTATTGCCAAAGATGCAAAGCTCTATTAGGCCAAATCACATTGTGCCAGTATTCATTGTGAAGAACGAGAATGTTGAACTAAAGGTGTCTTATTCCAAAAACTCTTACCAGTCAAAAATTTCCTTTCCAAAAGTGGATGCTATTTGTGCCTCTGTTTCATCTTTTAAATCAAACGCTATTTCTGGAGCTGCTGCTGCTTATAATAAGCTTTTATTTGAAGATCATGATAATACAAAGCCAAAGGAAGTGGATGCTGTCAATAATATTGACTATGATGTGGGCGCTTTTCTTTCAAATGCTGACCAGTTAAGCACTGATCAAAAATATGATGTTGTCCATAATACCTGGACACTTGATTCCAAATTCCAGTTTCCTACCCAAATAGTGTCAGGAAGAAAAATAAAATTTGTCCACAAATGGCTAGAAAGCTTTTCTTGGCTGTGCTATTCTATCCTTGTGTTTTGTTTGATAGGCAAATTGGACAAAATTCTTCAAAATTGAATAGACTCTGGAAACGTCCCTTTACTGATTGGTCTTGTGTCTATAGAGTTTTTTTTAAAGAGCATGCAAGTAAGTCAGAAATTCACAAGATAGCCCTTTTGACACAGGAACATTTTTTAAGGACACTTAAAAATAAACAAAAGCCCACAAGCTTAATTCACAGTGAGGTCTTAGAAAAAGCAGTGTCTGCCAACAGAGCCAAGCTAGCTCAAATAGTTGAGAAAGTAGTTTTATTTGGGAGACGAAATTTTTGGTTCAGAGGTCACAGAGGTGATTCTCAACAGTACGACTCAAAGGACTGTGGGAATTTCCAAGCAGTTCTAGATTTCAGGGTCTCTGGTGGGGATAAAGTCTTAGAAGAGCACTTCAAAATCTGCCCCACGCAATGCCACTTACCGCTTTAAGACAATGCAAAATGAAATCATTGTTTGTTGTGCTGATGATATTAATTTCAAATCAATAATACAATAAAAAAGAATAATTTTTTCTCAATTATGGCAGATTAGATTAGTGATTGTTCAAACAAAGAACAAATGCCTCTTGTTTTAAGATATGTTTATGAAAAAGGAGAAATTTATGAAAGATTCATGATGGCATCAAAAGCAAGGCTCTGGCAGATAAGATAGTGAATTTTGTAATAAATGAGTTTGGCTTAAATATCAAGAAATGTCAAAGGGGAATGCTATTATGGTGCTGCCAATATGGCTGGAGTTCATTCTGGTTTAGAAACAAATATTCGTAAACAGAATGATTTGGCTTTGTTCACCCTATAGGCTAAACTTCTGTGTTGCTTCAGCTTGCCAGCTGCAAACTGTTAAAAACATGATGGAAAATGTTACCAAAATAGGCAAATTTTTCAACACACTCAAAAGGCAAGCACTTGTGATAAAAATGGTGCAAGGGTATCTTCCTGCAAGCCACTCTACCGTTCTTGACGTTTGTAGAACAAGATGGATTGAGAGAATTGATGGCTTAGAGTGGTTTCTTGAAATGTACGAGCCCATCTCTGCAGCTCTAAAAATAATGTCAGAAAATTTTGAGAGAAACTGGAATTGCTCATCCTCTGATGCCTTTACTCTTCAGTCAATAATGAAATATTTTATTTTTCCTATGACAATAGTTATTGTCAGACACTGCATTGGTTATACACCACAACAGCTAATTATCAGCTTCAAGGTTCCCAAATTGACATTCTAGGGGGTTTGAATGAAGTAAGAGCTTTGGTGTTATCCTTGCAAAATGCCTGAAACTGCATTGGCACCTATCATAGCTGCTGGTTTAAAGAGGCATGAAACATTGCAGGTCAAGTTGATACAATAGTAAAACATCCAAAGCTTTGTGGAAGGCAGATCTACAGGGATAATACGCTCCGAAAGTGAAGTCTTTGCTTATTGGCTGGCCTTCGCCGGCCTTAGTTATCAGGTAGCAACGGCCTAATGTTATTGGCCTAGTGTTGAAGTAAACACATGACAGACCTTGCGCACGAACTAAGAATCGAATATGCCGCGATTGTCGGAACTTTTCCATTGCTTTCGGGCATTTTTCTTCTTACCATAATTGCTACACGTAGTTGGTATATTATTTGCTATAAACACAGAATTGCGTAGTGATTAGTTGTTTTTCTTGCGGTTCACGTAGATGGATCGCATGGTGAACTCGTTAGGATCGCGGTAGAACCTTTAACATTGCTTATTTACTCTATAACTTGGCTACAGATACATGTTTAGGTAAATTTAGTTATAAGCGTTCAGCATGTTATAGGCATGCAGCGTTATTTCTACATAAAAATTGCTGTTAATTAACTTTAGTTGACGTAAAACTGCACATGTTATTCTTGCTTCTTATTGGTAGTTAAAATTGGAGAATTTTTGTGGCGTTAATCAGAACCAGGGACTGTAGATTTAAAAGAGAGCGCGTTAATTGTGAATTTAGATGCATCGTAAGATGTAAACACCGAGCGAAGATTGGAAGTAAACAGATGTGATGGATGAACTGCCGAAGTTGAAGAGAATCCGAGGAGGCCACAGAAGTTTTTCGTCTAGGCTGATAGCAAGAGTTGAAGACAGCAAAGACGATGCGAAGAGCTTGAGGCAACTGGAAATTCAACTGAAAGAACAACTAGAGACCCTGAAACCACTCGACGAGAAGATACTCAATTTGATGGTCAGCGAGGCTAGAGATGATGACGAAGCCAATGAGGAGCTAACTAGAGAAATAGAGGAATGCGGTAGCTTCAAAGAAAAGGTAAATTTGGCAATTATTACTTGGCAATTATTACCATCAAGGACTATTTAAAACCTTTTTATGAAGAGTCAACTCCAAATTTAAGAAGAAGCGATTCTCAAATTTCTATAGACAGTTTAAATTCAAGTAGCTCATCGTCCTTCCGGAAAGTAAGAGCCAAACTGCCAAAACTAGAGCTAAAAAAGTTTTCAGGAAGGCCACAAGACTGGCAGGAATTTTGGGATGGGTTTGTCAGTGCTGTACATGGAAATGAAGAACTTTCCGTAGTCGATAAATTTGCCTATTTAAGGTATTATCTTGAAGATTCGGCTAAAAAAGTCATTTCCGGATTCAAGCTGACAGAAAAACATTACCAAGCAGCATTAGATTTATTGAAGCAACGATTCGCAAAACCTTTGTTAATTAAAAAGGCGCATATCAAGGATCTTATTAATGCTCCAGTAGTATTTAACGAAAGAATGTTCCTAGGATGCGTGAATTATATGATACAATTGAAACGCACTTCAGAGGGTTAGAAGCGCTCGGTGTAGATCAAGATAGTTATGCGACGATAATTGTACCTACACTAATGGAAAAAATACCCGAGCCCATTAGATTAAACATGATAAGAGGGACAAAAAATTTCGAAGAATGGGACATTGAGACAATGCTCGCATCTTTTCGCCACGAGTTGAATGTTAGGGAACAAAACTTCTCCGTGCTCTCAGAAAAGCCGGTAACGAAACGAGACGATGGATTCAAACCGAGGCAACCGACCAAAACATCAGCAAGTGCACTCTTGTCGGGTAACGAAGGCGATAAAAATTGGAAGAAGGCTTGCGCATACTGCTTCGAAGACCACAAAGAATTGGATTGCAGCAAAGTGCAAGACATCGAAGAACGTAAAAAAATTATTTTGCATAGCGGTAGATGTTTTTGTTGTTTAAAAAAAGGTCATCGTGCTTCTAAATGCAGAGTTAAGGTTGTTTGCAAATTTTGTAAATTTAAACATCATTCGTCTATTTGCACTCGTAATAACAATTCTGTGTTGGACAAGACTTCTCCTAAGCCCAGCGCACCACCCAATTTAATAAGCACCACGTCCTGTGTAGAGAAGGTTGACAGCGGGGGGAGAGCGGCATTGCAGACAGCCCAGGCTATTGTTGTAGGTAAACCACAAGTGAGGGCAAGAGTTTTGTTTGATACAGGTTCTGACAAGACTTTTGTTACTCGGGGGTTAGTAGATCACTTAGCTCTAAAGCCCATTAGAAGGGAACCCCTTGGGATTAAGACCTTTGGTTCCAACAATGTGGATGAAGGCATGAGAGAGATTGTGGAGATAAAGTTACTGCCAGTGAGAGGAGAGGGATCTGCAGTTAAATTAAATGCCTTTGTTGTTGATCATATCTCTGAAATCTCAAATGTTCACCCTGAAATTGTCAAACATGAATACGCTCATCTTGCAAATGTTTGGTTTTCAGATGTAGCTTGTTTTCAGAATTCATTAGAAGTAGACATTTTGATTGGAATAGATTTTTTTCACGAATTTCAAGAGGACAAGGTAATTCGAGGGAAAGCTTAGTCAATGATTTTCATTCTGTAGGCATAATTTCCTTGCCACGATGCCTTTATGACAACACTAAGGACAATGTTAGAAATTGCACTCTACATGGATTTGCTGATGCCAGCAAAAAGGCTTATTGTGCAATGGTGTATCTTGTATATGAGACTGATCAAGGCATTTTTTCTAATCTTGTCTGTGCGAAAACTCGAGTTGCACCACTTAAGGAATTGAGTATCCCTAGGCTTGAATTGATGTCGGCTAAGATTTTAGCTACATTAATGAATGTTGTTGACACAGCTTTGAGTTTGCAGGTAGAAGTCAAGGAACGTTTTTGCTGGTTAGACAGCAAAACAGCACTGTTTTGGATCAATAATGCTGGTCATTGGAAACAGTTTGTCCAGCACCGTGTTGAAGAGATCCTCAAACTTTCCAGCAAGGAAAACTGGGGCCATTGTGTAGGAATCTGCAACCCAGCAGACATTGGCTCAAGGGGAGCGCTACCAAGTACACTTAAGGATAATAGACTTTGGTGGCATGGACCTTATTGGCTTTTGCTTGACAGAAAATACTGGCCCTCAGAAACGTTGCTAGAAAGCAGTGAAGAAGTTGCAGCTGAGAGAAAAAAATCAGCAGCAGTTACAACAGTGGTACAAGAAACTCCACAAGGTATGTCTCAACTTATCAAGATTGATAAATTCAGTTCATAAGATCATTTGCTGAGAGTTACATCGTGGGTCTTACGGTTTATCTCAAATTTGAAGGCAAAAAGGGAAAGAAGACCAATTAACACTAATGAACTAGATGCTTCAGAAATTTTATCTGCAGAAGCCTATTGGATTATTGATGCTCAAGAAGTATTGGAAAGGGATTCAAAGTATAAACAGCTTGCTATAAATTTAGGCATCTTTAAGGAAGGTAAATTGTTAAGATGCAAGGGAAGGTTAGGAAACTCTGACATAGATTTTGAAGGCAAATTCCCCAGAGTTAATTGTTCATGCTTGTCACAAAAGAGTCCATCATGATGGTTTGAAAGCTACTCTTGCTGAACTTAGGGCACGATTTTGGGTGCCAAGGGGTAGGCAATATGTTAAGACATTGATTAACAGTTGTGTTAAGTGTAAGCAGGTCCAAGGAAAACCTTATTCGTCTGCACAAGCTGGAGATCTGCCACCTTTTAGGGTGCAAGAGACCAAACCCTTTTCTAATGTGGGTATTGACTTTGCAGGTCCGTTGTATTATAAGTCGAAATCAAATGAAATGCAGAAATGTTATATTGTGCTTTATGTTTGCTGTACTACCAGAGCTTTACATCTAGATCTTGTAACTGATCTTACTGGTTCTGCCTTTATTCTTAGTTTAAGAAGATTTGCAGCGCTGAAGGGCACTCCAGATATAATAAATACGGACAATGCGCAAACGTTCAAATTTACTCATAAGTTTTTAGATAAACTTACACGTGACCATTCAGTGTTACCAGATTTGCAAGCAAAAAGGATTGTATGGAAGTTCAATTTGGAACGCTCACCCTGGTGGGGGGGGGGTCATTTTGAAAGAATGGTAGGTACGGTAAAGAGGTGTTTGAAAAAAGTGTTAGGAAATGCTAGAATGACATTTGATGAACTTTTTACTGTGCTTGTTGAGATACAATCTACTTTAAACAACAGGCCATTGACATATTTATATGATGAACTCGGTTATCAACCTTTGACACCATCTCATTTAATTTATGGTAGGAGACTTCCTCAGATATCTGAAGGAATTGCTTGTGACTCTGATAATCTTGATGAAGATACCACATCTCATACCAAACGATTCTTGTATTTGCTTAAGAAACTAAACCACTTTTGGTCCCGATGGAGAACCGAGTATCTTCTAGATTTGCGAGAAGTGCATAAGAAGAATGGATTCAAGGAATCAAATGCTGCAGACGGGGACATGGTACTAGTGAAGGAAGATAACGTGAAAAGAGGCCAATGGAAGATGGGCGTGATCGTTCAGTTAATCAAGGGAAAAGATGGAATAGTAAGAGGCGCAAAGGTTCGTGTAAACGGAAGAGGTAAGCCAAATAGACCTCTACAGAAATTATTTCCATTTGAGGTACAAAGCAGATTGGCGAGGAGAAACATTATAGACGTGGAAATGTGAAGGAGCATGAGAATAGAGCGGATGATCCAACCCCAGTATTCCCTGCTAATAGACCCAAGCGCGCCGCAGCAAAAGACTCGCAATGGAAAACTCGTCTTATTCTTGACTCTACATGAGTCAACGAGGGGAGTGTGTCGGAACTTTTCCATTGCTTTCGGGCATTTTTCTTCTTACCATAATTGCTACACGTAGTTGGTATATTATTTGCTATAAACACAGAATTGCGTAGTGATTAGTTGTTTTTCTTGCGGTTCACGTAGATGGATCGCATGGTGAACTCGTTAGGATCGCGGTAGAACCTTTAACATTGCTTATTTACTCTATAACTTGGCTACAGATACATGTTTAGGTAAATTTAGTTATAAGCGTTCAGCATGTTATAGGCATGCAGCGTTATTTCTACATAAAAATTGCTGTTAATTAACTTTAGTTGACGTAAAACTGCACATGTTATTCTTGCTTCTTATTGGTAGTTAAAATTGGAGAATTTTTGTGGCGTTAATCAGAACCAGGGACTGTAGATTTAAAAGAGAGCGCGTTAATTGTGAATTTAGATGCATCGTAAGATGTAAACACGATGGTTGATACCAATGAACAAGATAGCAGAGCAAATTTGTCTTGTTATTCTTCAGCGTTCATCTTAAGATACTTCTAAAAATCTTTAGAATTAGCAACTGGGGAGTTTATAGTCCCAAAAGCGATATTGCTGTGTATTTGGCTGTTTTAATAATTCGGAAAAAAACAGAGACGTTTTGTACCATGATTTTCCATCGAACAAGGAACAAGCAACAGGGTGGAAAGTTAGAATTTGTAGAGTCGGCTTTGAGCCTTCGAAATATTCGTACGTGTGCAGTAAGCATTTCAAAAAGGAGGACTTTACTGAGCCTTCAAAGGATACACCTACTGTGTACCAAAAGCCAAGACTAAAAAGGGGAGCAATACCGAGCTTGTTTTTACATGGGGAGAGTAGTGAAGAAGACGTCTCTAAGAGCACTAGAGCCACTGAAGAAAAGCCCTAAGAAGAAATTAGCTGCTAGTGGTGAATTCTTGCTGGACAAAACCGACGCGGAGATGTCCCTACCTCGAGCAGATCACCACCACAAAGAGCAGGGAATAGAGTCTCTCACAAAACAGCTCTATAAAGCTTTCTCAGAAATGAGAGAGCTTGGAAGGAAAGTCTTCACATTTGAAAGACTTTCAGAAGACGACATAAAAGTATATACAAACTTGTCAAAACGAGCCTTTCTTAGAATAGACAAGCTAATCAATGCATTTAGACTATTGAATTATTGGACTGGTTGTGAAGTATTCAAAATCAGTGATCAAGACCAGTTATTGATCTTTCTGATGAAACTGAAGCTCGATGTGCCACTTTTTGACATAGCAAAGCGGTATGGTGTTAGGCGCACAACAATACACAATATATTCCTAACATATTTGTATGCAGTGCATGAAGTTTTGTACCAGGAACTGATGAAGCGAATGCCTTCCTTCACTGGCAAAAAACCAAGGGAGTATGCCTGAATCTTTTGGAGAATTCACAAATTGCAGGATTATCATTGACTGCACTGTATTCAGAATCACCGCACCAAGGCAAGACTTGAATGCTGCAAGTGCTTCATACAGCAATTACAAGCACAACCTTACTGGAAAATTCTTAATTGGTGTAGCACCAAATGGTACAATCACATTTGTTAGTGATTATTACCCTGGAAATACAAGTTATAAAGTTTTAACAGAACACTGTGGGGTCCTTAATCACCTAAAAGTGAGTAATTACAGTATAGAATGAAATAAATTTTGCAATGCTTCTTCAAGTCCTTTTTTCATTAAAGGGAACATCGCATTCTTTTGAACACAAATCTGAATGTGATATTATTGCCTATTAGTAGTTTTTTCCTAGAATTATCATAACTCTTTTTTAAATTGACATAGAAATTATTTTCTTTCTTAGTCATTCTTATACCTAAATTCTTTTACCACAAACACCCATTGGACTTTTTATAAAAAAACGAAGGAAACAATTTATTTATGAAAATTTCAAGTGTACAGTGAGTAGGGCAAAATTTACTTTTCATTCTGGGTTTGCTTCATCTGCATATGCAAGCAGTTAATAGTTGCAGAAATTATAGAAGCGGTCTTGAGGCCAACCCCCTCCCCCCTGCAGGAAAAAATGCACCCTTGTCATATCATTCATGCTTTCAAGCCCCTCGATACTGGTGATCTAGCCTTTCCCTTATTTCCTCAATAGTTGACCTCAATTCATCTACTTCATTTGTTTGCCTTTCCATTGTAATTTTTCTCTGTTTGGCCTTCTCTTCGATTGCTTTCTGTGTCAGCATTAACTCTCTCTCTTTGAAATCACTGTCAACTCTGATTTTTTCTTTAATTTTGTCAAATGTTTTTTGCCCAACGTTACGTTTCTTTTCAGTTACATTCTTTACCTCCCCTTGCTTTCTCTTCCTGCTTTCATTGCTATCTCTCATTGTTTCAACCGACTGCCTTCTCATTTCTTCAGCTTTTTCCACTTCTGCTGCTTGTTTTTCTTTAACTTGCTGGGATGCTGCTTGCTGATCAGCGGTTGCTGCATCAAAAAGCTCCCTTAAATCTTCAAGGAGAACATCTTTTCCTATGGGCTCAGGACTAATTCCACTGGCACTTTCTTCTCTTCTGTTTTGGGACTTTCTTTTGGCAAAAATATTCTGGAAGTGATCTCTCACTGCTCTACAGGATACACCAAATTTTGGTCTTTCTACCTGCGACAAATTTTTGATAATTTTTCTCCAACCATCCCTTCTCTCGAGACTTCCTGGCTTTGTCAACCAAATCTCGGACGCCAAAACTTCTCTCAACATCAAAACTTCATGCTCTTGTGTCCACTTGAATCTTTTACTAAAAAATATTGAGCACATTTAAGATGGTAAATAGACGATCGGATTGGCCCTCCCTTCCCTTTGTGGTGAATTGTGATTGAGCTTTTTATTTAAATGGGTATATTTTAGAGAATTACGGTACAACATTTAACTCCTCGGCCTAACACAACCTAAAATACCCTGTGAAATTTATTCAACTCACTCAGGGGGATTCGACAATACTGCATTAAGATAGCCCACTTGCGTAGATCTTGCCATAAAAAAACTCATTAAAGTTCAAATTTCACTGTATTTTTTAAGATGTTATTTTTCATATTTGTAAATCGATATATAAATTCAGAGCCATCTGAGAAAAACGTTATTTAAATGCGTATGATTTGCTTACCTGGTCATGTTCAAAACATCTGCGTTGTCCATTGTTGTTCACTTGAAAACAGGGCAAAATTCTTTCGAAAAGACGCAAAATGTGTTTTAAAAAAGTTAACGTTTGGCAAAACCTTAACTCACTGAAGCTAGCGTTCATGAACAATGGGTGAAAACGCCAACGTTAGGGTCCCCCCCCTTTCAATTTGTGTGTTTACATGATATGAGTGGGTGTTGATAGCAAGACAATAGGCTATGATGCAATAGAGTTAAGGTTAAGGTTAGCGTTGGCGATGCTTAAAGTCTCTAATATCAGCAAGAACCGCACCGCAAAGCAGTGCTTAGGTTTTGGCGGGCTGTATGCCATCCTACAGAGTTGCAGCAGAAGTGTGAAGTGATGAAAGCCACTGGCACCTCAAACAGTCGGCTGTAGACCCGTTTCGCCCCATATCAGGGCTCATCAGTACAGCTAGACTGAATGAGGTCCTAAAGCCGGCCTAGGGCCAGCAAAAAGCTCTCAGTGGCAATGCATGTGGAAGGTAGTGTAAAGAGGACAAGAAGTACGCATGAGTCTTAGAGACTCGACAGTCTCTTTAAGCAATATCACCAAGAACCGCACCGCAAAGCAGTGCTTAGGTTTTGGCAGACTGTATGCCATCCCACAGAGTTGCAGCAGAAGTGTGAAGTGAAGAAAGCCACTGACATCTCAAACAGTCGGCTGTAGACTGGTTTCGCCCCATATCAGGGCTCATCAGTACAGCTAGACTGAATGAGGACCTAAAGCCGGCCTAGGGCCAGCAATTAAGCTCTCAGTGGCAATGCATGTGGGAGGTAGTATAAAGAGGAAAAGAAGTACGCATGAGTCTTAGAGACTCGACAGTCTCTTTAAGCAATATCACCAAGAACCGCACCGCAAAGCAGTGCTTAGGTTTTGGCGGACTGTATGCCATCCCACAGAGTTGCAGCAGAAGTGTGAAGTGAAGAAAGCCACTGACATCTCAAACAGTCGGCTGTAGACTGGTTTCGCCCCATATCAGGGCTCATCTGTACAGCTAGACTGAATGAGGACCTAAAGCCGGCCTAGGGCCAGCAATTAAGCTCTCAGTGGCAATGCATGTGGGAGGTAGTGTAAAGAGGACAAGAAGTACGCATGAGTCTTAGAGACTCTGCAGTCTCTTTAAGCAATATCACCAAGAACCGCACCGCAAAGCAGTGCTTAAGTTTTGGCAGACTGTATGCACTGCTTTGCAATATACATTTAATAGTTCCACGAATTAAGTTTGAGTTGCTGTATGCTCTAGTTAGCGACTGTTTGTGTTATCCAACATAGCACGTATTGGAGAAGGTTCACAGTAAATGCAAAAAAAATAAGTTCTGAGTGTTCAAGTTATCAGAACTTCCGTGCATCTCTTTAGAAAGGAATTGACTCAAATCTTGTTGTGAGAACCCTTTTTTATAGGCGCCACCCTCTATTTAGCACCTCCTTGCATATGCCTTACAACTCAGATCTGCCTTGCTGGAATGGTCGGGATGATCCATTCAAACTTGTCTGAATCTGTTCTAAAATTAAGATTGATGACACTTTTGATCCCATCTCTAAAATGTTTGGATGTTGTATGAGGAACAAAAATTTTTTGATTGGCTTTTTATTTTCCTAAAGATTTTTGTGAAAATTTTAGGGTTTCTTTGCCAAAAAGTACTGGAAGAAAAAATAGTAACTTAGGTTGTTTATTTCTAAAGTGTCTTGGGTTTTTACAAAAAACTTTGCAGTGTGAATAAACATATTAGGAAAAGGCAAAGATACGGGTGGCAGGAACCAATTTTTTGGGAGGCTTGTGTTCAGAAAGCTCTGGATGTTGCCTTTCACAACTTTGGCCACCGAGTTAAGGTAATTGTGTGCAAATTTATGAGAGCCATCAGTGTTTTGCCGCCTGGGATAATATAGCCTGTAGCATGCACTACCTATATGCATGGCTATCTTGTTATTTCTCCAGACTTCTTTTTCATGCCATTCGTTTAGACTTTTATCATTTGATATCGCTTCCTGATGATTATCTCTTTTCAAGTGGTGGGTTATACTGATCTTGAGATTTCTAAATGTTCTGGACATAATTTCCTCATCTTTTTCTGTTCTGGCTGGAATAAAAACATGCCAGCTGGAAGAGAACTACCTCTGTTACTTGGGTTCTCATTCTCTGGGAAACATACTCTACAGACAAGAATTGGGTCTTCATTTACTAATTCAAGTTCCGGAAAATACTTCAATAGATCTTGAACAGTCCTACAGCTCCTAAATAATGATTCATCGTCAGCTGGTGTGAATGTTTCGTTTGGTAGGACCACAGAGATACGTCCTTCATTTCTCTACATTCTTAACTCCTCTTTCAGAAACTCAATCGATTCTTTCAATTCATCCACATCAGCCTTTAGGATGGTAATTTCGTTTTTAGGTTCTTCTTCTGTATCACAACAAACTGGCAGGACAACCTGGGCGTCTGTATCGGCAGAGCTATGTTCTCTTTCTTGAACATTTTCGTTGTTTTTTTATATTTTGACTTCTTCGTATCTTTTCTCGACAACTTCCGATAAATTTTCATTTTGCCCAGGTAAACTAACTCTTGACAAATCCTGCTCAATTCCACTTACTACGTCATCATTTTTTTCTTGTCGTATTCCCCCCTCCCTAGTGTCAAATCTTGGCATCTTTTGGGGGGGGGGGTGGTGGGGGCAGTGTGGTGGTGCGGGGGCATTGTGGTGGTGGGGCATTTTGGTGGTTGGCGGCATTGTGGGTTGGTGGGGGGCATTGTCGCGGTGGTGGCGGGATTGTGGCTGGCGGGGCGTTGTGGGTAGGTGCAGTTTAGCTACGGCAGTGTGGTGGGGGCAGTTTAGGCTAGGGCATGTGCTGGGGCAGTTTGGTAGGGCAGTGTGGTGGGGGGGGGGTGTCACATCCCCCAACTCTGTTGTTCAGCAATTTTTCCGGTAAAACTTACTCATATCCAGGTAAAATTCAAATCAAGAAGACTAAGGAACAAATTAACCAAATTTAAAAGACATGGCAAACGTTTCTTTTTTTGCATAGCAACAAATAGCTCAAAGCTTTGAGGAGCATTCACATTCAGAAAGACAATAGGATTACCATCGACAGGGGCTTTCTTGCTGTGAACAGAAACAACCCAACTGCTTATTACTGTCATTAACGACGTAACACAATTAAAAGACGACACCTTTAAAAGAAAATTTCAAAGGAGGCTCTAGCAACGCATCATGTGGGACTATCTTCAGACAGAAAGATGTGCGGTAAGTTCTGGATTGATTTGAGAGCCATTAAATTTGACGTTAAACGAAAGTTTGAAGCCCGAAATATTTCTATAGGTTGTATAAAAACAGTCGTCATTTGTCACTTGCAGATCCCCCAGTCAAGCGAAGAAAAGTTCAGCGGTCAAACCGCAGACATGTGATATGTCTAGATTGCAGCATATAAATGGACCAAGACAATGCTAAATATCGCCACTAATCGCAACACAAACATGAGATTCTGAAGTTCAGGGACATTGTTGAGAAATCTCAAAAAGTACTCAGTTTTGGAGTAGTTACGACAGTGGTAAGAAGCAGTAAACAAATTAAATATACAAAACGCATGAAAAAAAGACAAATAAGAGAATTTAGACTATCTTAGGTCACCAGTGGCGTAGCGTAAATCTTTTTATAGGGTATTCACTTTCGCCAAAAAGGCGTGATTGTGCGGGGTATTGAAGAGATCTAGTGAAGCTAGCTTGGGTGAAAAGATTTGAATAACTTGTGCTGGAATCATTACAATAGTTAAAGTTAATTCAAGACAGGCCTTAGATAACTCTATAACTTCAACTTTTTGAGTCCATGATCTATTCACGGGCTTGTGAAATAACAGTCTGATACATTTTGTTTTTACCTGTCGTTTTAAAGAGGGAATACTAATAGTTTTGGACAGAGGTTTAATTCCTTTCCCAAGTTAATTTTTGCTTACCTCTATTAACAGGTCGCATTGTTCTGACTCAAAGCTACGCCCACTTGTTAAGGGGGCTTTTCTGTACCTAGAAACTGGTATGTTAGACCCTGTTTACACGAGAGAAAATGGAACGGTTCCAAATGGAACCGTTCCAAAACTAGTACGGATAGGCCTTGCGTTTACACGGGAACTGTTGGAACCGTTCCAGTTTGGATCTGCTATCCGTGCTCTTTTGGCTCCGCTACAGAAACGGTTCCATTTGGAACCGTTCCGTTTGGCTCCCGTGTAAACGGGCAGAACCGCATGGAACCGAGCCAAAAGAGAACGGATAGGAATCGAGGCTACTATGCTATGAGATAGAGGCTAGTTGGAAATGATTTCTTTGTTTGCTTTATTGCTGCGCGCCAAAAAAGAAGAGAAAAAAGTTGATTTGTTTACGATCTATTTCATACATACTTCACGATGAACCGATTAAAGAATACTGTAGCATCAATTTTCTCAATTTTATTGTCAGTTTTGGTAGCTAAAGTTGAAATTATCAGTACTTTGCGTCTCCTTCATAACTTACGACAGCGAAGAATTTTGAATATGATAACAAGCATCGACCAGCGTCAGAGTATTTTCAGGAATTTAATGGCGATGAAGAATGCTCGCAGAAATCCAAAAAGAAGGTTCTGGATCAAGCCAGGGCGAACGGATGGTTGGTGGCAAAACTTTGTAGACAATGTTGTTGTACCAGAAGAATGGAGAGAGAACTTTCGCATGAGTAAGAACAGTTTTCTTCTACTGTGTAACAAGCTAAGGCCTTTTTTGGAAAAACAAACTACAAATATGCGCCAGTCTATATCTGTAGAAAAACAACTAGCAGTCACATTATATTACTTGGCCGACGAGGGCAGATATAGAAAAGTTGCTAATGCTTTTGGCATTTCAAGATCAGCTGTTTCAAAAGTGGTTAGAAAAGTATGCCATGTTATAACAAATGAACTAGGACCAACATACATCAAGACACCTCAAACTGAAGATGAAGTACAGTTTCTTACTGAAAATTTCTATATGCATCATGGTTTTCCTCAATGTTTGGGTGCAGTAGATGGAACCCATGTATTTATTCGTCAGCCTTCAAAAAACCCAACTGACTTTTTAAACAGAAAAAACAGATATTCCTTGAATGTCCAGGCAACCTGTGACTATCGGTATTGCTTTATAGATGTTGTAGTAAAATGGCCTGGTTGTGTGCATGATGCACGAATCTTTGCTAATTCTGCAATAAACAAAATGTTACAAAATGGTGATATTCCACCATGTCAGAAAGAAATCGTTGAAGGTCATGACAGTGTCCCTGTCTGTCTCCTTGGTGACCCAGCATATCCACTTCAGCCATATCTCATCAAAGAATATGCCAATGGAGGTAAAACAATTGATGAGCAATTTTTTTGTCATCGTCTCTCGTCTGCAAGAATGGTAATCGAATGTGCTTTTGGCAGACTCAAAGCAAGATTTGGAGCACTACGTCGAGAAATGGACATATGTCAGACCAGTCTGTCAGATGTGATATACAGCTGCTTTGTACTACACAATTTTTGTGAACTTCATAAAGAAAGAGTGCCTGAGGAACACATAAAAGCTGCTATGAATTATGATAGAGATTTTCAGCCAAACTCTAGTGGAAAAAGAAACAATTCAGGAGAATCAGAAGGCAAAAAAGTCAGAGACATCTTCAAATTATACTTTAACAACAACTGACATTTTAAAAACTTTCCAATTATTAACGTTTAAACATTTCATCCCAAAAACAGTTTATCTTAGTTTTAATGATACAGTTTGTTATGTTGATTTCCATTATTTCTAACCAAGTTAATTTTGTTTAGAGTTAAAAATCAGTTGAATCAATATAATATGATACTTCTTAATTAAGAAAGCTTGTTTGAGTTTCTACAATAGTGTGCTAGTATGGAAAAATTGTAAGTAAAATAGTTTTTCGAGTTACAAATCAGTATAATGTGGCTCTGAACTGTCTTCATTTCTGTTAGTGCTTCGATTGTACATTATGTTTTGCCACTGGTTCCCATTTCCTTGCCCTTGGTAGTAATTGGGTGCTGGATAAAACTCTTGCATTGGCTGAAACATCATTTGCATCATTTTAAAGCCTTCTGACATTGTCTTATTCAAATCTTCTGAAAGTTGCCTAATTGTTGAAGAGAACTGTTTCTCAGAGGACTCAAATTGAGCAACAAGCTTCTTTTTCAATTCTATGTCTTCCTTTCTCATCTCAGCCTCTTCTGTTGCAAAATTTAAAATCTTCTCTTGGAAAGTAGTCTTCTTGATTGACTTGGAATTTCGGCGGTCTTTTAACAAATTTGCAAGTTCTTCTCTCCTAAGCTTCATTTTCTTTTTTAATGGTTCACAGGATATTGGTGAATCTTCGTCAATGTAATCAATATTCTCTTCATTGTTGCCAGCAATACTTGATCCCTGAGAATCCACTTCTATAGGAGAATTCTCCTCTGCCAATATTTCTTCATCATTTGCGGGATTATTTACGCCTGTTGTTTCAAAACCTCCATCAATGCTTGTTGCTGCTGGGCATCCAGCCCATATTTCAGAACACTCCTGGTAAAGAGAAGACACTATTCTGCCACCACCACTTTTTCGCCCACTGTCGAGTGCTTTTCTGAAACTATTTTTCATTTTTTTCAGTTTCAAAGAAACTTTAGAAGCGGAAAATTCTTCTTTGGTTTCTCCTCTTGGAAATTCATCAGTAACTTCATCTTGATAGGCCTCTTGTAAACGGCATGCCAAGTCTTCGTACTTGGAGCGAATGGTTTCCCAGTCCTGTCCAGCTGCATATTTGGCTGTTTTGTAGTCCAAGACAATTTTCAACAATAGTGCAGTTTCTTCTTCTGTCCAAACGAAAAGTTTCTTGGTAATGTTTGTTGCTGCCATGTTGATAAAAATTGTCGTAATCGAGTCGAATGATGCGATTTACAAGTTTTGGCGCCAATCGAACAGAAGGAATTACTGCGCATGCTCTCCCTCCTCTGAAGCAATTTCTGGAACGGTTCCAGGATGCCCGTGTAAATGCAAGCAGAAAAAATTTGGAACCGTTCCAAACGGCACGGTTCCAAATGGAACCGTTCCATTTTCTCTCGTGTAAACAGGGTCTTAATTAAACGCCAGGTGGTTTGTTCAGCCATGTAAAAGAAGAAATTCTGGTCGCCAGAATTACTGAGAGCAAGACTTGTTGGGACAAATGATCGCTCCAAGCATGTTGTTATGGACAGGGCAGAGGTATCATTTGTATCATAACTAAGTTTTCAAATTCATCCATTGTCAAGATTGTTGTAAAAAGCACTTTGATTTAAACATATGGTGATGCTATTTATAATTTTTTGGTCTAAAGACAATAGTGGGGGCTTCTTTAGAGAATATGTTTGTTCCCAACCGTAAACTTTCGTCTATTGATTGTGTGAAGTCACATGAAAGAGATCCATATAACCTAGTAGTTGCATCATTATAAATGTTCAAGAAAGTATTGGAGCATGTTGGCATAATCTGTTCTGCGAGAAATTTTATCTCTACAATAATATTAATGTGCTCATATGCAAATGAGCTCACTCTGCGTATATTGGTCTGATCATATCTGATATTGGTCTGATCACATTGAAGATTCTTGCACGATTTCAGCAAAAACTGCTGCACCCCTTGAACTGAGTTCAACGAGGGTTGCGATTGTGTGTAAAGGTCACAAATCTATGTTTGCTCGCTTCCCTCGATCCAAATATGCGATGTGACTCCCATCAATGCGCCTTACGCAACGACGGCATTTTTGGGCGCTTTGCTCCCTTCGTTAACTTTTTCAAAGGCTTTTTCTAGGGCTTTTCTGGATGTTTTTAAAACATCGATTCTCATCCAGCTGTTGATAGAAAACTTTGACCTTTGATTCTTATTGTTTTCCATCCCTAACTTTTTTGAAAGAGTTAGGATTTGACTGTTTTTCAAAGGATTTTAAAGTGCTTTTTTTGGAAGACACTATCAAAGGGTTTTTATCCTTTTTTGAGCCATGTTTTCATTCAGGTGTAGTTCCAGAGACCACTGCTTTATCTCCCATCTTTCTCATTTTTTCAATCCAGCACATAACTTTTTACAACATATAACTTTAACAAGTCTATTTTCATGATTTCAGAAACATGATAGATGAGTGGCTTCTGTTCAGAAACATGACAGAAGGTTCTATGTATCGAGAAAAATGATATGACTTAAAGTGTCTATGCAGCGAAATTTTATGTCCATCTTTTTTTTAAGAGTTATATTTCCTATCTTTTCTGATACGTTTGACACCAAAATTGTCATAATTTGACCAGCAAAAGTGTGTTCAATCAGAGTTTGAAATTAGGTAGTGCTTGCGAAAATCCAGGCCAGTTTGTGATGTGACAGTGATGAGTCGGGTCGACAGCAATCAGGAAACTGCGGTTGTACAGAATAGGTTCTAGTGAGGGAGATATGAAGAATAATTGTGCAAATTGTGATACAAGCACCAAAATTTCAGAGAACACCAAGTTTGATACGCTGAAAGAGATTTGGTATAGACCTAAATCATATCTTGCCCATAAGATCTATTTTGAGACTGGGGTACTCAGTCAGGACCCCTAATTGTACCTTTGGTCATAAAGGGGGAACGCCAAGCCATAGAAAGTTGAAATTCACAATAAAAAGACAGTTTAACTAGACAATAAAATGTGATATAGACCCAATTCATATAATGTCCCTAAATTCTATTTTTAGACTGGGGTACTCTGGTCCAGACCCCTAATTGTACCTTTGGTCATAAACGGGGAACGCCAGGCCATAGAAAGTTGAAGTTCACAATTTCAAGGCAGTTTAACAAGCCGAAAAAGATGTAAAATAAACCCAATTCATATAATGTCCCTAAATTCTATTTTTAGACTGGGGTACTCTGGTCCAGACCCCGGGCCAAAAACGGAGAACGCCAGGTCATAGAAACTTGGAATTCTCGATATAAAGGCAGTTTGACATGCAGAACAAGATTGGATATCGAACCAAATCATATCTTGCCCCTAATTTCTATTTGAAGACTGGGGTACTCAGATTCAGACCCCTAATTCTATCATTGGCCATAAACGGAGAACAGGAATTCTCAATATAAAGGCAGTTTGATACGCTGACACAGATGTGATATAGTTCCTATTCATATCTTGCACTCTAAAAATAGAACAAGGGGAGCAATTTTCAGAGGGGGTCCATATCCTATCTTTTTAAGCGTATCAAACTGCCCCTTATTGCGAAGTTTCATGCTCTTCTACAAAAGTGAGACTGAGATACGATAATACCGTCAATAAAGGCCTAGGACAAAGTACCCCAATCTAAAAATAGTACAAGGGGGCAATTTTCAGTCGGGGTCCATATCCTAATTTTTTAAGCGTATCAAACTGCCACTTATTGCAAAGTTTCATGCTGTTCTACAAAAGTGAGACTGAGATACGATGATACCGTCAATAAAGGCCTAGGACAAAGTACCCCAATCTAAAAATAGTACAAGGAGGCAATTTTCAGTCGGGGTCCATATCCTATCTTTTTAAGCGTATCAAACTGCCCCTTATTGCGAAGTTTCATGCTCTTCTACTAAAGTGAGACTGAGATATGATAATACCGGCAATAAAGGCCTAGGACAAAGTACCCCAATCTGAAAATAGTACAAGGGGGAAATTTTCAGTTGGGGTCTTTATCCTTTCATTTTTAGCGTATCAGACTGTCACTTGTTACAAAGTTTCATGTTATTGTACTTACTTACAGCAGAGATATCGTAATATCACCGCTAGAGTCTTGGGGCAAAATACCCCAGCTAAAAATAGCTGAAGGGGGCAATTTTCAGTTTGGGTCCCTATCCTATCTTTTTCAGCGTATCAAACTGTCCATTAATGCAAAGTGTCATGCTAGTATCACAATTTGCACAATTCGACCTAATAAATGATTTAATAGGCCTGACTAAATGGTTTCGCCTCGACTCATCACTGTGACGTCACAGCAGGAAATAAAATTTTGCAACACTACTGTAAAATACGCATACTTTGACATTCAATAAAAAAAGAACCATTTAACTTATCGGAATTTTGTTTTTTGTATAAGACCAAGGGCAAAGGATTCTATAGATTTCTTTTAAAATATTGGAATGGTAAATTTTGCTGCATAAGCACTAGGAATGCTCTTTAACTATTTCTTTATACTTCATTCCTCATAATATTGATTTGTTTTTTTGTTTGACTTATATTTCCAGATTCAAAGATCATATTTCGGTTTTCTACTTTTCTGCTTTCGCACTTTAAACCCCTTTAGCATTTACCAGACGTTTACAGAGGGCCACGAGGGGTCTATCACTCTTGCCAAGCAGTGCACGAGATTTTTAAAACAATAGGATTTTTAGGGATTTTTGGTGGATTCTTCTAAAAAACAATCGTGCATGTTACAGCTCCTTCTGTGATTCTGTTTCTTTTTATGGAATCCTTCCCTATTCTACACCGCCGGAGAACCTTTATCTGATAAGGATTTATCCCTCCAATTTAAACCAAAACAAAGGGGGGGGGCCATTTAATTATTTCCTGCAATTATACCGTTTTACCTTATATGTTACCTTTCCAAAAATTACCTATAAATGATGTTTTCTTTACATTTATCTATCAAGTTCCATCTGGATAGAGGAGGATACAACAAAGAATCAATATGAGCCACTTTGCTAAAGTCGTTTATTGCAATAAAACCAAGGTATGATTGTTATGATTATAAACGAATGGTTACAAATCTAATGTATTGAGCAATACTTATTTTTCCACTGCTTTCAAAATGCAAAAATTAGCACAGCCTTTCCACTAAGGGAAAACTATTTGAGTCATTAAAAGAAAGCTACTTGAGTACACGGGAATATTTCAAGAAATCTGGAGTTAATTTATCTGTTGGACTTTAATTAGATAACTGGCCCATTAGAATGCCCGCTACGCAGGCTGTCTCCATTTCCCTATGACTATCAGCCACACAAATAGAAAAATGATTATTACCTATACAATAACCATACAATAAAGCCCCATACCTAGCCCACCCTGACCCCAGACAATAGTAACATTAGCCTTGGAAAGACAAGATCTATATTAGCCTCCATCTCAAAAAATCAGATGGACCCTGCACAGGACATGTGATTTCATAGAAGAACGAATAACTACCACACCTATCTCTGATCAGCACCAAAGCGAGGTCGTGACGCACGCATTATAGCAGCAGCGTTACAACCATACAGTGGTTGCCACAAAAGATAAACAGAAGACTAGCTTCCAGTAAAGCCTGCTACATGGGCCCCCTGCCTAATGGATAATAGTAACATTAGCCTAGGAAAGACAAGAACAGCCCCCTACAACCAGAAAGATTAGCCTTCAAAAGACAAGAGATGTATCAACCTCGATTTGAAAATAATTAGCTCTGTACATATCACGTGATAAAAAAATACTTGCACTCCTGTGCGTAAAAAATTCGCCCTCTTGTGACTATCGCTAGGAAGGGGGGGGGGGAGCCTCTACCACATTTCTATCTTAGGTATATATATTTATATGGGTGCCTATTGTCCTGTACCCATATTTAAGAAACACTCTTCTCTTCCCTAAACCAACGAACTAAAAACGAACTAAAAATGAACAACGAAGAGAAAACAGTCATCCTTCATTTCAGAGGAGAGGTGAAAGAAAGTACTCTTCCTATCTGGAATACTATCTTCAGGAATTCAAACATATTCGCTTTGCAAAGAACAACACCTGAATTTTTTTCTTATACGACGCATTGCTACTTCTTTCTATGACATTAGGCAAAAGGATTCTCTAAACGTTATCAAAATTATATTTTTGTAACCCTTTCCATGTTCACAATTGGAATGCAGTCAATAATTTTTTTGATAATTTTTTCAACAGAATCTACCAAACAATTATGGCAGCATACAGCGCCTCGAAATGGAAGCTCCCAGGGCAAAAAACAGCTAAAGAATAAATGTAATAAGACAAAAAGATCTGAAGAAGTTACCTTAATTCTCTTACCAGATGCTGATGACGAGCAAGAAAACTGAATTTATAGCAAAAAACAAAATTCATGCATCTCTACAGGAAACCAAGGAACACAAGGAGCAGTAGAGTTAGAGAGACTGTAACTTTCAATTTTTCATTTTTCTAACTATCTTTTAATTCCAATCTTCGTGTTCAGTTTCTTAATTTTAGGTTTTTGAATCAAGCGTATCATTTTAATTAGTAGATTGGATGATTAGTTAATTTTGACAATTAATCATCGTTATCCAATAATTTCCAATAATTGACATCCAAATAAGGGCAGGTTTCTTTCCATATTCACATGGTTCAAATAAGGGCAAGTGTCTTTCAATGATCACATGACCATTTTGCCTCATAAATACGAGTTAGAAATCTAATATCCACAATACGAGTTAGAAATCTCCACCTGGCCTTGAAGCGTCCAAAGGCACATTCTATTTGGTTTCTTGCGAACCTGAGCATGGTATTGAATAAAACGTCTTCATTGCTTGCACAAGTTTGGTACTCTTTCATGCAGAAAGGGGTTAAGGGATAAGCTTTATCACCAATAAGATCGTCTGGGACTGCCTCGAATCTAGGAAGAACAGTGCTAAACTTCAGGGGAAGCTGAGCTCTGTAAAGTTTCACGTTGATATCTGAATTGGCAAAAACCTTGGCATCATGAACTGATCCAGGCCACTTGCACTCGACATTGACAAACTGGCCATTAGCATCACTAACTGCTTGGATGTTTAATGAGAAGAACTGTTTATAGTTGAAATAGTCTTGGGAGTTTCTTATAGGTCTCTTCATAGGAATATGGGTCCCATCTATGCACCCAAATGCCTGAATCATGCCAAATTTCAGTTCGAATTCTGAAACTTAATGTCACATATCTCTAGGCAAATGTAAATATTTTGGTCCTAAATTTATGCAAATTGCAGAACAAACACAATAAACTGTCTTTTAAACTGTGCATTGATGTATCCCAAAAGTGTTAGCAGTCATCCATAGAGAGCTTGTTTCTTTGAGGTAATTGAGATAAGGTGATTGCCAGCTTTTTGTCAGTTGTGAGACCTCGATAGTTTGGGCTGCCATTTCTAGGCCCAATAGAAGGTCTCAGTTCATCAGCCAGGCTCATGAACGAAATTCTTGACATACGAAAATTCTTCTTCCAGCAGTATTTTGGCACATCTTTACGGCCAATGGTCTGTACGGCCATTGGCAACCCAGGTCGATCGTGGCCTACGAAGGACTCGACGCGCTTGAATATGTTGCATCTTTTTTTGGAGTTTGCTTTTCTTTGCACTGAATAATGCAGACATTGTAAGATTTCTTTTCATCTCCAGCATTTTGTACGTTATCACAAGGCCATGCAGTTGAAGAATTAGGTATATTAGCGGGAAAAATTGGCTAAATCACTGGCTAAATCTTATCCGTTTCGAAAACCAACATGCAATTAGGACAAATGCAAAGTATGCCAACTGGACTCGGGTGTTAACTGTAAGGTGTTGTCTACCGAATGAAATGCCAAGGGTGTACCAAACAAGAAAATAATGATTGGTGAAACGGCGAGAAGCATAGGAAAAAGAATAAACAAACATTTAACTAAATATGAGGCAGGCGACAAAACCTCAATTTTCCACAAGCACGTTGAAGAAAAACACCACAGCAAAATAAACAATTAAAATACTTGCGCCTTGTGGCAATGATGCAATGCTACACAAGTAACATAGGCTGTATTTATTAAAGAATTAAACTAGGAACTAAGCAGCAATGAAGAATGGTGTAATTCAAACAGTCTACGCAACAAAGAAATAAAATTTGATGCAGCAAATCAATGGAGCCGAAAAACAACGACCTTTAGTAGAATGCAAGAGTCTAACTCGATTCTTACTGAGGAGGCTGCCGAAGGGCAGCGAATATTCTAGAGAAAAATTTGTTTGATCATGTATGTGTTTTCTAATTATGGTTTATAAATGTACACAGTTATTATTTGTCATACAAAACTTGACCCAGAAAGCCAGTGAAGGAAAATAATCTGGTTTTCATCCCAGTGATTCAATAATTAATCAGCTTATCTCGATTATACACACATTAATTGATTGTGATGTTGTTAGATACCAGCATTTTATACAAAATGCTTCATTTTCTAGCAATAGTCTCACAAGAAATAATAATGATAAAACATAGTATGACACTGGATAGTAACTAGAAGATATTTTGAATTGTATTTAGTTTTCTTTTCACTATTTTCTTAGAAAAAGCATTTGCCTTTCAACCCTCTTGAAAAATTGTGCATGAGAGTCACCATGTTGCTGCTTTGATGTTCAGAAAAACCAGCATTGTTACTAGATTTCTCATTTCCGTGGCAATAGTCTCACAAGAAGTAATAATGATAAAACATAGTATGACACTGGATAGTAACTAGAAGATATTTTAAATTGTATTTAGTTTTCTTTTCACTATTTTCTTAGAAAAAGCATTTGCCTTTCAACCCTCTTGAAAAATTGTGCATGAGAGTCACCATGTTGATGCATTGATGTTCAGAAAAACCAGCATTGTTACTACATTTCTCATTTCCGTGGCAATAGTCTCACAAGAAGTAATAATGATAAAACATTGTATGACACTGGATAGTAACTAGAAGATATTTTGAATTGTATATAGTTTTCTTTTCAATAATTTCTTAGGAAAAGCATTTGCCTTTCAACTCTCTTGAAAAATTGTGCATGAGAGTCACCATATTGATGTTCAGAAAACCAGCATTGTTACTAGATGTTCTTCATTTTCCTGGCAACAGTCTCACAAGAAGTAATAATGATAAAACATGGTATGACACTGGATAGTAACTAGAAGATATTTTAAATTGTATTTAGTTTTCTTTTCAATAATTTCTTAGGAAAAGCATTTGCCTTTCAACCCTCTTGAAAAATTGTGCATGAGAGTCACCATGTTGATGCATTGATGTTCAGAAAAACCAGCATTGTTACTAGATTTCTCATTTCCGTGGCAATAGTCTCACAAGAAATAATAATGATAAAACTTAGTATGACACTGGATAGTAACTAGAAGATATTTTGAATTGTATTTAGTTTTCTTTTCACTATTTTCTTAGAAAAAGCATTTGCCTTTCAACCCTCTTGAAAAATTGTGCATGAGAGTCACCATGTTGCTGCTTTGATGTTCAGAAAAACCAGCATTGTTACTAAAACTTTTACTGTAGTTCGATGTAATGGCGAAGTTGTCACTATCATCTATGGTGAAGGATGGTTATGGATTCGATTCTCGAGAAGAACTTGAAGATGAAACATTATCCATTGAAAGGTTGTTAGAAGTTATTACTCGTAACACGTTTTTGTTAAAAATACAACTACTAGAATATTTACGAGACGTCAAAATGATGTGTTTGACACCTCTTCCAAGTCCAAAATGGACTGATAAATATGAATCATTTATGACTGATTGTGAAAAGATTGAGGACAGTAAATTATTCGCATCTTTATATAATGTTCCACTTTTGGATGAATCTTTGACAAACTCACTAAGCAGTAATCTCACACAGTAAATAGTATGCGTTGCAAATAGAGATTATTCAAATATTGAAATATCTTTCTTCAACACCTGATCTAGAAAAAGAATATGGAGGCGGGTTTGCAGAAGATGACTGTATACAAATATTACACAATTTCAGTCAATAAAAACCTTCGTCATAACAACATTTTTACAAGATAATAAATGATAAAAGTTTCCCAATTGGGTTTTTTCTAAATACTGGTGACCATCAAAATGGTGGATTACATTGGCAAGCTTTATACTGTGATAGACTTGGAATGTCATATTTTTCGATTCTTACGAAAGAAAACCCAATAAATTATTTTTCCGAATTTCAACATCTTGTTAGAACACTATATTATTATTTCGTTTTATACGATTTTAACATTAGATCAGCTGTCAAACATATGACTGCGAGTACTTTGAAACAAGCTAGAGAGGATGCAAAAAGGTTTAAAACTAGTCAAACAATTAGATATTTTGATCCTCAAATTTAAGACGACAGCAGTAATGTTTGTGGGGAATATAGTACTTATTTTCTTTATAATATATCTTTAAAAGTTAGAGATCCAGCTGTCAATGCTTATACAGTCTTTTTTTCTTTTTCAAGTCAAAAGAAGATCAACATGCCTGTCCTTTAAGCTACAGAAATCAATGGTATGAGTCATTCCATATCAAATCATCAGATTTTTCCAACTTTTGTAACCCACTTTCTCAAGTCTTGCTGATTTTTGTCACAAATGGAGATATGAGTATGATATAAAGCAATTCAAAATTTCATCTTAAAATGACAAACCGTTTAGGAAATATGGGTATTTGAAGTTGACTAGGTTTCAGTGTAAATAGTGAACCGTTACAGCTTAAAATTTCTGTGCAGTGAATGTTTAAATGGTAACTGTGTTATAAATTTCTGTCATAATCTGCTGAAATTTGGTGACTAGAGGTGATTTAAGCTGTAGAATTCAAATATGTGGTCAGAATCACTCTGCTTTGTGTGAAAATACATTTATCCTATGCTGAAAACCGTTTTTATATGCTGCGAAAACACCAAAAACCACTACATGCAAAGTGCTAAAAATGTTGATGTCTATGACCTCTTTTTGGATTAACTTGTACATATTTTGAATCTATATGAGTTGGGGAATCTAAAAATAGGTGATCTATCAATTGCCTTTGCACATTTTTTAAAATATTCAAATATGGAAAACATGTAATTTTTAGCGAATTGTCATTTTCATTGTTTGCATATGATTAATCAATGCACATCACATGACAATATTCACAGAACTTGTTTTCTGGGTCAAAGTTATTATGCTTTAAAAAGTTATTGAATACACAGATATTTGGTTTGATTTTAAACTACATAGTCTTTAATCAGAACCTTATCAAAGCTGACAGACTTAACAGCATACTATCGTTTGTATGTTGAAGTATAATCTCATGTTGAAGTACAAAGACTGGAATAATCCTCATATTAAACATACCATTGGGTTTTCATTCTTTTATAATTTATATCTTTCTTCAATTGCTTAGAAATTGGTTTAATATATGACACGAGGCAGTATTGCTCTTCTAACTTGGATTCCTTTAGATTTTATTTTAAGTTTCATTTATATTTCCACTTTTCTGGTGCTATTTTGTTATATTCAGGGCTTATATCATATATTCTGCCAATTTTAGATTTGCAAAGGTAATACTTTCAAAGGAAGTGTGGAAGGGTGTGTTTTGCTACCTTTTTTATCTGTCAGCCCCCTCTCCCCCTCCCCTACTTCTGACCTGCTATCAAATGTAATTTAAAACATTTGGGAAAAAACTGTACAGAACCTCTTCTATCGCTGTCACTATCGCTAGAACTTCCCCCGTTTTTTTCAATCTGCATCATTCTTGAGCTCTTTATTATTTGCCTTCAAATTCAATATTTTCCTTGTGTTCACACCCCCGCTTTGTTGAAGTATATTCGAATAGCCCTTGATGACACCTTAATTGGTTATTCAGGAAGCTGATAATCATCTGTTTCCTTGACACTATTGCTAAAGCACTGCTGCAGGAAGTTCTTAATGGGTTGTTTTTCCTGGTATGTCTTCACTGCTTGATGGAATTACTGAGACTCTGAATTGTCAACTTTGGTTTTCTGTGTCGTTTAAGAAGTTCAGACTTTTTTATCTGAGTTGACAATGGAAAAATGCGATTTTGGTATTCACTTGAAAGAAGAATGTCATAAAACACATTTTGTTCGGAAGAATGGAATGAAAATTATGTCTGAGTTAGATCCTGAGGTGTGTAGTGTTTTATTATATCGAGCTGGATTAAGGGGCGCAGATGAGGTGAAACATATTTGCTTTCATAATGAAGCTAAGTAGGGTTCTGCATTTGAAAGCCAACATACAAAGTGCTGCAACATATTCAATGTTCATACCAAGTTGGTGAAGGGTGGCCATAAAATATCACTATTGCTAGCAAGGCAACTTGCTGAGCATAATATTGAGTCAGTGCGTGGTTGGAAGTTGTGTAGAAAGTGTTTTGACAGAGCCACAGCAACACTGAAAGAAACTGGCCTTACGATAGAAGTTGATTCAAAGTCATTCGAGGATAAGGACATTGGTGAACTGGATAGCTCCTTTACTCAAGAACAAAATAGGGAGGCTCTCAATGATAGTCATGGCTATAGGTGCATCCCCAGTAAAAACCCATGGCATGCCAAAACATAGACGCATATCATATGCGAAAAAGAAGATAGAGAAAACTCTAGGAACTATAAAGCAAAGTTTCGCATGTGCAATTGGTGTTGGGATGGAAAATCTATCTTCTGGAGAGTAGTGTATAGTAGGGTTCCACCTGTTGCATATTAAACCTAGCGCTCCTGCGTAGGGTCTTGTATAAGACCACGTGGTAGGCTGCTCCGCAGAGGCAAAATTGTAAAGACTGTTTTAAAAAAAAATAACTTGAACTAAAATCACAAAAAGTTATATAAAACTGATTTTCTTTTTCGTTTTGACTGTTTCAAGAGAGCTGAGAGTGTCAAGATGTCTAGTTTCATATCGCAAGTGATTTTGTTGTTCTGTTTCTTTTCCTACATCTATTGCTTTGAAGATGGGATAAAAATTAAGAGTTTTGATGTTGAGGTAGGATCTGCTGCAGATGCCAACGAATTGGCTATCGCTATGAGAAAAATGCTGGCTTATGATAGATTCCTTCACATAGAATTTCAAACATCAAATTTTTGTCTCGGGAAGAAAGTGATTATTTCTGTTTTTACAGATGATGAGAAAATATTCAAGAAAAATAATTGCTGCGAAAGACCTGAGGTTTCATGGGTTAGGGAAGCAGTTGGTGATACATTGTTTACCAAAGTTTTGAACATTCATTTCCATAGTTATAGTGATGAGAAACATATGCAGTTTTTTAAACACGAAGTAAAAACTCATGTCGATTTCTAAATCATGATATTATATACATAAAATAATTTGTTTTTCTACATCTTTTCTACATTCAACACGTAATATAAAAAAAATGACATGACGACTAGCGTTCATGCCAATTTAATTAATTATACTAAACTTACATATATAAAAAAGATATAAAATATAAGATATGACGACTAGCGTTCATACCAATTATGAAATAACTGCCAAGATTGATGAAGATATGACACCATTCTATGTAAACTTTAAAGAAGAATCAGATACGCGTACAGAGAAAAACTTAAAGCAGATTGTTGTTAATCTTGTGATGCCCACGTTTACGAACGGTGCGAAGACATGACAACAATTAATTGTTATTAGATAGGATAAGATTGGAAAGTGAATCACCATCTGAGACGAGTGATCATTCCAACAGTTAGTTTGTGTAAGTTAGAAAAAGAAAGCAAGTGACTATGTTGACTTTGCAATTCTGGAAGAGTTAAGAAATATATCACAGTCAACAGCATCAAAAAGGATTAAGATGAGGTTAAAGTTTAAAAAAAAAGAGAAAGAAATATAAGTTGATATTAGTGTCAATTAATTATAGATAGGGCAAGAAAAACTTAGAAAAAGACAAACTTAAAGCAGATTGTCGTTAATCAATAGAGTAATAATATATAAAAAAAGATCAATGACGACTAGCGTTCATTTCGTTAAAAAAGTAATATTATATACAAAAAAAAAGAAGTTAATGATCATCCCCATACAGTTGTACCCAAAAAAGGGTTTGAAAAAACTAAACCTAACTTTTCATCAAAATACGAGATATGGGGAATACCATATAATAGTACATGATGTGGGTTAAAGAGGGAGCCGTATTTTTGATGCATAGGTTCTACAAATTGTTTGTAGTATTGTATATATTCGTCCATCTCTCTATAAAGGACTAAATCTTCAAATTCGTCAAGTTCATCATCATCATCATCATCATAATTGTTAAATTCGTCATATATGCCGAGATCATCGAGATCATAATCACCATTATACCCCTCATCACTTAATTCTTCATCAATTAATTCTTCATCGTCGGTGTCTTCATTTCTAAATTTCTGTTCTTTTTTTTGCAAGTACACCTCTCTCAATCTTGCCCAAGGAACGGGTGGGTAGGTAGTTCCTTAATAAAAAGATAATATATATTTTATGTTGATTGATTTAAAATCCAATCTAGATCAATCCCATACGAATCAGCAACTAGAAAATATAACATTTCTTTTGAAATAACTACTTTTTTATTATTAACTTGAGCTAAAAAATAGTTGCTTCTAATATCTCTAGGAGTTCTTTGAAGTCCTGTTGACGATTCAATATGCATATGTGAGAACGGTTGCTGAGAGTTTCTGTAGCAATGTATTTCTATTATATTTTCTGGTTGCTCATCCGGGTCATATACTAAAATGAAGTTATTGAAACAAATTACATATAGAAAAAGAGATAAAGAGAGCTATTAATTAATTAAATCATGAGGATCGTTATGAACATCATGATACTTATAGTAAATTTCCTCTGCAGTAGTACGATAATCATCACCCAAAAAATGAAGATTTAAACTATGCTGTAAATTATCTACCATAGTGTTAATTAAACTCGAATCTATAATCGAAGGTAAACCATCAGGACGTCTACCGTAATAGTACGAGTTTCTAATTACACTCTTTTCTTTAACTAAATCTTCATAAATTACGTTATTTCTATCGATCTTCAATTCCAAACACCTCGCTGTAGTCTTATATTTAAGATCTATTTTCGTTTCTTTACTGTTTCTTAATAACAATTTGCAATATAAAGCTACAGGTAATTCGTATTTAATTTTCTGTTCCATATCAGTAACCGTTATATCGACAGCGTGTCCCAAATTTGCTAAACATTGACTCTGCTTAATGCACTTTTCTAAGTCTTCTTCTGTTTTTACGCTAACTTTTTGAAAGCCTGTGCAGTTTATCGAATGTGGATGAATTTCTTCTATTTTGCTGTTCGTTCTTGTAAAATATCGATGGTCTTCAATCATGGTGACATTGGTATCTGTCAAATATTGTGAAATTCAGAATAAACAAAAATGAAGTTTTAAATTGATATAATTAAATTCCTTCCTTCCTTTTTTTGACTTCAGAAATACTTCAGAATCATAAACTTAGTATTGGTTTGGTTTATTTTTTTACAACTTAACTCTTCTGTTATGTCTTGTAAAGGATATCTTTTTCTCTTTCTTCGAGACAATCTTTCCTTTTTTTTATGAAGGTGATAACGATATAGATTTGAGTTTATTGTATTCATATAATCATCCATTTTGATTCGATCTAAATGTTAAAAAAAATCATACGAACAAACTAATTTGTAGTTTAATATAAATGTTAACTACTACTAATTAATAATACTAAACAGTTAAGTGTTTATAGTTGTTATTCTTCTTCATCAGAGTTTCTTTCAACCGCCAGTTTTTTTGAGATTTTTTTTAGAAGTGATTTTCTCTTTTTTTCTATTTCTTCACAATCTTCATCATCGGCTTCATTGTCGCTGATAAGTTCTTTATATTTTCTTTTAATTTTTTTAGGTGCTTTTAAGGGTTTACTTTCGGTGAAAGGTTGTGATGGTGGTGTGGTAAATATCTCATGAACGGAGTGATCGCTATCATTCTCGTCATCTGCATTTTTTTCTACCTTTTTTGCAATTTTTGTCTTTGTTTTCTTAAGTAAATAATTGCTCAATTTTGGCAACTCCTCCTCCATTATTGGTCTGTTTTGAAATTGTTCATCAGATATTTTTTGCATGTATGATTGCAAAGCTTCGTTTGGTCCGCCTGGTAATTCTTTCAAAATGGCTGCTTGGTTATTACAGCTTAGAGACAGAGGCAAATGCTCGGATATTATGTTATCATCTTGTTCGAGATAGGATAATAAATCTTTAAAAGCTATCGGATTTAAACATACAATTTTAACAAAATTTTGTTCAGCCTGATCGCTAACTCTACGAAAGGTGGCTGACAAATTCACAAGAGATAATAAATATCTCAATCTTAACTCTTCCTCCTTCTTCTTGGTCTTTTTAAATGCTGCTTTTATACTATTTATTCGTTCTTCAGTGGGCTTTGTGAAAAAAACGATCAATTCATCTTTTTCTCTAACACTCTTAACATTATTTACGAAGTTAACAATTTCGTGAGTATAGAACTGATTTACGTTAGAATTGGTAGTACCGGTAGCGATAGCTGTTTTGTCATTTACAGACAGTGGTACTGTCTGGAAAGGAATCCAACCTTTAATTTTCAACCTCTCCATCAAATGATGGTGATATGAGTCAAATGTACTAGCAGCCGTTCCAGAGTTATAGGTTTCCTGAACTTCTCTTTCAACAAAATTTCTCAATTGTTTGAAAATTGTTGTAACTTTTTCAAAATTACTGGCGCTGATTCCGAAGTCACTCTCAATCTTCCTGTCTACTACAGTGCCATCATTTTTTGAAACATTTGTAGTGGTTAAACCAACTTTCCATTTAGAATTACATTCTGTGTTTACATTATCGTTCCACCTAAAGAGCTTTAACTCATACTGTTTCGATAAATGTTCATTTATTACAGTTTCGTGGAAGACATGAGAAGTTTTAATTTCAAAACTACCTTTGACTGTAGAAGACGTCATTGTAGAACTTGCTTTTTTCTTGCTTTGATGCTGAATTGTAAATTCGAAGTTGTAGCTGAAGGCTTCGTTTGAAGTCTTTCGAAGTGACGATTCTTGAAGATGTCTGCGTCGATAGATCTTACGATCGAGTGTCGTTTCAAATCTAAAGCGCTTCTTTTATAGATAAATCAATAACCAATCAGATTTAAGATATTGTTAAAAGGACAAAGAAGTGATTGATGTTTCTTAAGTTTGATTGACATTTGCAAATTGATATTTTCAAACTTCAAATTTAAAAATATTTGAAGTTTTAAAAAACTTCAAGTTTTTTTTGGAAACTTCAATTTTTATTTAAAATTAATTTAAAGGAAAAATTGAAGTTTTTTAAAACTTCAAATTTTTTAATAGTAAAAAAATTTAGATAAGTTCTTTATATTTTCTTTTAATTTTTTTAGGTGCTTTTAAGGGTTTACTTTCGGTGAAAGGTTGTGATGGTGGTGTGGTAAATATCTCATGAACGGAGTGATCGCTATCATTCTCGTCATCTGCATTTTTTTCTACCTTTTTTGCAATTTTTGTCTTTGTTTTCTTAAGTAAATAATTGCTCAATTTTGGCAACTCCTCCTCCATTATTGGTCTGTTTTGAAATTGTTCATCAGATATTTTTTGCATGTATGATTGCAAAGCTTCGTTTGGTCCGCCTGGTAATTCTTTCAAAATGGCTGCTTGGTTATTACAGCTTAGAGACAGAGGCAAATGCTCGAATATTATGTTATCATCTTGTTCGAGATAGGATAATAAATCTTTAAAAGCTATCGGATTTAAACATACAATTTTAACAAAATTTTGTTCAGCCTGATCGCTAACTCTACGAAAGGTGGCTGACAAATTCACAAGAGATAATAAATATCTCAATCTTAACTCTTCCTCTTTCTTCTTGGTCTTTTTAAATGCTGCTTTTATACTATTTATTCGTTCTTCAGTGGGCTTTGTGAAAAAAACGATCAATTCATCTTTTTCTCTAACACTCTTAACATTATTTACGAAGTTAACAATTTCGTGAGTATAGAACTGATTTACGTTAGAATTGGTAGTACCGGTAGCGATAGCTGTTTTGTCATTTACAGACAGTGGTACTGTCTGGAAAGGAATCCAACCTTTAATTTTCAACCTCTCCATCAAATGATTGTGATATGAGTCAAATGTACTAGCAGCCGTTCCAGAGTTATAGGTTTCCTGAACTTCTCTTTCAACAAAATTTCTCAATTGTTTGAAAATTGTTGTAACTTTTTCAAAATTACTGGCGCTGATTCCGAAGTCACTCTCAATCTTCCTGTCTACTACAGTGCCATCATTTTTTGAAACATTTGTAGTGGTTAAACCAACTTTCCATTTAGAATTACATTCTGTGTTTACATTATCGTTCCACCTAAAGAGCTTTAACTCATACTGTTTCGATAAATGTTCATTTATTACAGTTTCGTGGAAGACATGAGAAGTTTTAATTTCAAAACTACCTTTGACTGTAGAAGACGTCATTGTAGAACTTGCTTTTTTCTTGCTTTGATGCTGAATTGTAAATTCGAAGTTGTAGCTGAAGGCTTCGTTTGAAGTCTTTCGAAGTGACGATTCTTGAAGATGTCTGCGTCGATAGATCTTACGATCGAGTGTCGTTTCAAATCTAAAGCGCTTCTTTTATAGATAAATCAATAACCAATCAGATTTAAGATATTGTTAAAAGGACAAAGAAGTGATTGATGTTTCTTAAGTTTGATTGACATTTGCAAATTGATATTTTCAAACTTCAAATTTAAAAATATTTGAAGTTTTAAAAAACTTCAAGTTTTTTTTGGAAACTTCAATTTTTATTTAAAATTAATTTAAAGGAAAAATTGAAGTTTTTTAAAACTTCGGAGATTCGGAGATCTGACTGAGTAACGACAGATTGATCAGCCATGGCTGAGCACGATAACTTCCAAAAGTTCGTGGACATGCGGGATGGATTGGAGGCGATGTTTCGTGAAACCTACTCAGAGGAAGCAGATGTGGAAGATGTGCAAATGTTTATGCAAGCATGGAAGAAAAGATTGGAGGGTATGTTTGACCCGAAGCCTGAATCTTTTATGTCTAATGATGAAAAAACTTTATTTCGTTATTCACAGTTATGTTTAGAAATGGCGATTGTGAAAAACAGACCGATAGTTGAAGAGGTTCCAGACATTTACGAATCGTATACTATGGAATATTTTAAACGTCGGTTTTTTCCAGTAATGGAAAAAATTGCAATTAGTGAATATAGTAACTTTACGTATAATTCGATGGGTTGGCGTAGCCGATATTATCATCTTTTATTATCGATGGTTAAAGAAAGTTCGGAACTAAATTTAGACGATGAATATATTGACGAACGTTTAAATATTGAAAGAGTTCTGGAGGTGATAACACATAGTAGTTTTCTGTTAAAGCTACAATTACAGAAATATTTAAGAGAAATTGAAGTTATGTGTTTGACCTCGTTACCAAGCGAAAAATTGAGTTTGGGGGAAGAAGTTTTAGATATTGATGGTTCAGATGAAAAACGACGGCATATTCTCCTTGAATCGTTATACGATATACCGTTATTGGATAATTCTTCGAAAGAGTCTGAAAAAAAAATAATCTGCATTGCGAATAAAGATTATTTGTATGAGAATGGATTCTTTCCAACTACACGAAGCGTTACAGATAGCGAACTTTCAAAAGACATACCAAATTTTTTGTCAGTAGAAACTTGTACACAGTATTTTGGGCGAATACAAGAAGTTTACGGGAGAAAGTTAATGATGAAATAGATAGCTTTTTGGAAGCTAGAAAAAGTCTATTGGAGGAAAATTCGAATGAAAATATATTGTTGAAGGACAAAATTTTTTTTAACATCTATCGTGCAAGCAATTTGTCGAAGTCTGACGCTATAGAGATTATCGAAAAAGAATTTTATACACTCGCCACAAGGAATCGTGATTTGAATGCGGATGAGCTTTTGGGGGAGTTATTTGATTATTGTAAAACGAATAATCTCTTTGAAGAACGTGAACTTATGAAGAGACAGTATGATATAAATATAAAAAAGATGTTTTATAAAAAAGACATACAAAGTGCTGCAACATATTCAATGTTCATACCAAGTTGGTGAAGGGGGGCCATAAAATATCACTATTGCTAGCAAGGCAACTTGCTGAGCATAATATTGAGTCAGTGCCTGGTTGGAAGTTGTGTAGAAAGTGTTTTGACAGAGCCACAGCAACACTGAAAGAAACTGGCCTTACGATAGAAGTTGATTCAAAGTCATTCGAGGATAAGGACATTGGTGAACTGGATAGCTCCTTTACTCAAGAACAAAATAGGGACGCTCTCAATGATAGTCTTATGGCTATAGGTGCATCACCAGTAAAAACCCATGGCATGCCAAAACATAGACGCATATCATAAGTAGTGTATACTAGGGTTCCACCTGTTGCATATTAAACCTAGCGCTCCTGCGTAGGGTCTTGTATAAGACCACGTGGTAGGCTGCTCCGCAGAGGCAAAATTGTAAAGACTGTTTTAAAAAAAAAATAACTTGAACTAAAATCACAAAAAGTTATATAAAACTGATTTTCTTTTTCGTTTTGACTGTTTCAAGAGAGCTGAGAGTGTCAAGATGTCTAGTTTCATATCGCAAGTGATTTTGTTGTTCTGTTTCTTTTCCTACATCTATTGCTTTGAAGATGGGATAAAAATTAAGAGTTTTGATGTTGAGGTAGGATCTGCTGCAGATGCCAACGAATTGGCTATCGCTATGAGAAAAATGCTGGCTTATGATAGATTCCTTCACATAGAATTTCAAACATCAAATTTTTATCTCGGGAAGAAAGTGATTATTTCTGTTTTTACAGATGATGAGAAAATATTCAAGAAAAATAATTGCTGCGAAAGACCTGAGGTTTCATGGGTTAGGGAAGCAGTTGGTGATACATTGTTTACCAAAGTTTTGAACATTCATTTCCATAGTTATAGTGATGAGAAACATATGCAGTTTTTTAAACACGAAGTAAAAACTCATGTCGATTTCTAAATCATGATATTATATACATAAAATAATTTGTTTTTCTACATCTTTTCTACATTCAACACGTAATATAAAAAAAATGACATGACGACTAGCGTTCATGCCAATTTAATTAATTATACTAAACTTACATATATAAAAAAAGATATAAAATATAAGATATGACGACTAGCGTTCATACCAATTATGAAATAACTGCCAAGATTGATGAAGATATGACACCATTCTATGTAAACTTTAAAGAAGAATCAGATACGCGTACAGAGAAAAACTTAAAGCAGATTGTTGTTAATCTTGTGATGCCCACGTTTACGAACGGTGCGAAGACATGACAACAATTAATTGTTATTAGATAGGATAAGATTGGAAAGTGAATCACCATCTGAGACGAGTGATCATTCCAACAGTTAGTTTGTGTAAGTTAGAAAAAGAAAGCAAGTGACTATGTTGACTTTGCAATTCTGGAAGAGTTAAGAAATATATCACAGTCAACAGCATCAAAAAGGATTAAGATGAGGTTAAAGTTTAAAAAAAAAAAGAGAAAGAAATATAAGTTGATATTAGTGTCAATTAATTATAGATAGGGCAAGAAAAACTTAGAAAAAGACAAACTTAAAGCAGATTGTCGTTAATCAATAGAGTAATAATATATAAAAAAAGATCAATGACGACTAGCGCTCATTTCGTTAAAAAAGTAATATTATATACAAAAAAAAAGAAGTTAATGATCATCCCCATACAGTTGTACCCAAAAAAGGGTTTGAAAAAACTAAACCTAACTTTTCATCAAAATACGAGATATGGGGAATACCATATAATAGTACATGATGTGGGTTAAAGAGGGAGCCGTATTTTTGATGCATAGGTTCTACAAATTGTTTGTAGTATTGTATATATTCGTCCATCTCTCTATAAAGGACTAAATCTTCAAATTCGTCAAGTTCATCATCATCATCATCATCATAATTGTTAAATTCGTCATATATGCCGAGATCATCGAGATCATAATCACCATTATACCCCTCATCACTTAATTCTTCATCAATCAATTCTTCATCGTCGGTGTCTTCATTTCTAAATTTCTGTTCTTTTTTTTGCAAGTACACCTCTCTCAATCTTGCCCAAGGAACGGGTGGGTAGGTAGTTCCTTAATAAAAAGATAATATATATTTTATGTTGATTGATTTAAAATCCAATCTAGATCAATCCCATACGAATCAGCAACTAGAAAATATAACATTTCTTTTGAAATAACTACTTTTTTATTATTAACTTGAGCTAAAAAATAGTTGCTTCTAATATCTCTAGGAGTTCTTTGAAGTCCTGTTGACGATTCAATATGCATATGTGAGAACGGTTGCTGAGAGTTTCTGTAGCAATGTATTTCTATTATATTTTCTGGTTGCTCATCCGGGTCATATACTAAAATGAAGTTATTGAAACAAATTACATATAGAAAAAGAGATAAAGAGAGCTATTCATTAATTAAATCATGAGGATCGTTATGAACATCATGATACTTATAGTAAATTTCCTCTGCAGTAGTACGATAATCATCACCCAAAAAATGAAGATTTAAACTATGCTGTAAATTATCTACCATAGTGTTAATTAAACTCGAATCTATAATCGAAGGTAAACCATCAGGACGTCTACCGTAATAGTACGAGTTTCTAATTACACTCTTTTCTTTAACTAAATCTTCATAAATTACGTTATTTCTATCGATCTTCAATTCCAAACACCTCGCTGTAGTCTTATATTTAAGATCTATTTTCGTTTCTTTACTGTTTCTTAATAACAATTTGCAATATAAAGCTACAGGTAATTCGTATTTAATTTTCTGTTCCATATCAGTAACCGTTATATCGACAGCGTGTCCCAAATTTGCTAAACATTGACTCTGCTTAATGCACTTTTCTAAGTCTTCTTCTGTTTTTACGCTAACTTTTTGAAAGCCTGTGCAGTTTATCGAATGTGGATGAATTTCTTCTATTTTGCTGTTCGTTCTTGTAAAATATCGATGGTCTTCAATCATGGTGACATTGGTATCTGTCAAATATTGTGAAATTCAGAATAAACAAAAATGAAGCTTTAAATTGATATAATTAAATTCCTTCCTTCCTTTTTTTGACTTCAGAAATACTTCAGAATCATAAACTTAGTATTGGTTTGGTTTATTTTTTTACAACTTAACTCTTCTGTTATGTCTTGTAAAGGATATCTTTTTCTCTTTCTTCGAGACAATCTTTCCTTTTTTTATGAAGGTGATAACGATATAGATTTGAGTTTATTGTATTCATATAATCATCCATTTTGATTCGATCTAAATGTTAACTACTACTAGTTAATAATACTAAACAGTTAAGTGTTTATAGTTGTTATTCTTCTTCATCAGAGTTTCTTTCAACTGCCAGTTTTTTTGAGATTTTTTTTAGAAGTGATTTTCTCTTTTTTTCTATTTCTTCACAATCTTCATCATCGGCTTCATTGTCGCTGATAAGTTCTTTATATTTTCTTTTAATTTTTTTAGGTGCTTTTAAGGGTTTACTTTCGGTGAAAGGTTGTGATGGTGTGGTAAATATCTCATGAACGGAGTGATCGCTATCATTCTCGTCATCTGCATTTTTTTCTACCTTTTTTGCAATTTTTGTCTTTGTTTTCTTAAGTAAATAATTGCTCAATTTTGGCAACTCCTCCTCCATTATTGGTCTGTTTTGAAATTGTTCATCAGATATTTTTTGCATGTATGATTGCAAAGCTTCGTTTGGTCCGCCTGGTAATTCTTTCAAAATGGCTGCTTGGTTATTACAGCTTAGAGACAGAGGCAAATGCTCGGATATTATGTTATCATCTTGTTCGAGATAGGATAATAAATCTTTAAAAGCTATCGGATTTAAACATACAATTTTAACAAAATTTTGTTCAGCCTGATCGCTAACTCTACGAAAGGTGGCTGACAAATTCACAAGAGATAATAAATATCTCAATCTTAACTCTTCCTCTTTCTTCTTGGTCTTTTTAAATGCTGCTTTTATACTATTTATTCGTTCTTCAGTGGGCTTTGTGAAAAAAACGATCAATTCATCTTTTTCTCTAACACTCTTAACATTATTTACGAAGTTAACAATTTCGTGAGTATAGAACTGATTTACGTTAGAATTGGTAGTACCGGTAGCGATAGCTGTTTTGTCATTTACAGACAGTGGTACTGTCTGGAAAGGAATCCAACCTTTAATTTTCAACCTCTCCATCAAATGATTGTGATATGAGTCAAATGTACTAGCAGCCGTTCCAGAGTTATAGGTTTCCTGAACTTCTCTTTCAACAAAATTTCTCAATTGTTTGAAAATTGTTGTAACTTTTTCAAAATTACTGGCGCTGATTCCGAAGTCACTCTCAATCTTCCTGTCTACTACAGTGCCATCATTTTTTGAAACATTTGTAGTGGTTAAACCAACTTTCCATTTAGAATTACATTCTGTGTTTACATTATCGTTCCACCTAAAGAGCTTTAACTCATACTGTTTCGATAAATGTTGATTTATTACAGTTTCGTGGAAGACATGAGAAGTTTTAATTTCAAAACTACCTTTGACTGTAGAAGACGTCATTGTAGAACTTGCTTTTTTCTTGCTTTGATGCTGAATTGTAAATTCGAAGTTGTAGCTGAAGGCTTCGTTTGAAGTCTTTCGAAGTGACGATTCTTGAAGATGTCTGCGTCGATAGATCTTACGATCGAGTGTCGTTTCAAATCTAAAGCGCTTCTTTTATAGATAAATCAATAACCAATCAGATTTAAGATATTGTTAAAAGGACAAAGAAGTGATTGATGTTTATTAAGTTTGATTGACATTTGTAAATTGATATTTTCAAACTTCAAATTTAAAAAAATTTTAAGTTTTAAAAAACTTCAAGTTTTTTTTGGAAACTTCAATTTTTATTTAAAATTAATTTAAAGGAAAAATTGAAGTTTTTTAAAACTTCGGAGATTCGGAGATCAGACTGAGTAACGACAGATTGATCAGCCATGGCTGAGCACGATAACTTCCAAAAGTTTGTGGACATGCGGGATGGATTGGAGGCGATGTTTCGTGAAACCTACTCAGAGGAAGCAGATGTGGAAGATGTGCAAATGTTTATGCAAGCATGGAAGAAAAGATTGGAGGGTATGTTTGACCCGAAGCCTGAATCTTTTATGTCTAACGATGAAAAAACTTTATTTCGTTATTCACAGTTATGTTTAGAAATGGCGATTGTGAAAAACAGACCGATAGTTGAAGAGGTTCCAGACATTTACGAATCGTATACTATGGAATATTTTAAACGTCGGTTTTTTCCAGTAATGGAAAAAATTGCAATTAGTGAATATAGTAACTTTACGTATAATTCGATGGGTTGGCGTAGCCGATATTATCATCTTTTATTATCGATGGTTAAAGAAAGTTCGGAACTAAATTTAGACGATGAATATATTGACGAACGTTTAAATATTGAAAGAGTTCTGGAGGTGATAACACATAGTAGTTTTCTGTTAAAGCTACAATTACAGAAATATTTAAGAGAAATTGAAGTTATGTGTTTGACCTCGTTACCAAGCGAAAAATTGAGTTTGGGGGAAGAAGTTTTAGATATTGATGGTTCAGATGATGAAAAACGACGGCATATTCTCCTTGAATCGTTATACGATATACCGTTATTGGATAATTCTTCGAAAGAGTCTGAAAAAAAAATAATCTGCATTGCGAATAAAGATTATTTGTATGAGAATGGATTCTTTCCAACTACACGAAGCGTTACAGATAGCGAACTTTCAAAAGACATACCAAATTTTTTGTCAGTAGAAACTTGTACACAGTATTTTGGGCGAATACAAGAAGTTTACGGGAGAAAGTTAATGATGAAATAGATAGCTTTTTGGAAGCTAGAAAAAGTCTATTGGAGGAAAATTCGAATGAAAATATATTGTTGAAGGACAAAATTTTTTTTAACCTTTAGAGGACTGGGTTTTTTTTGCATACAATATACTTGCATCAGAAAAGTCTTTCTTGGAAGAATAATGGTGCATTATGACCCAGTAAAGTATATATTTTTGAATTGCCAGTTTGTGAAGTATTCCAGAAAAAAATTATTTAACCTAATTAATGATCACGTGATCTCATTAATAATTCAAAATGGCTGACGAAAAAATTTTTTCCCCATCATTTCAATAATTTAGGAGCCAAAAGAGGACATTGTTCTGGTCACTACCAAAGCAAATTGCATTTACTATAAAGTTCTATCATCAGAAAGTCAGGAATCCAAATTATATTCAATTGTTTTATTATTTCAGTAAATTATTGCAACTAAAGAATCATCTGGCTCTGAACCGCTTGACTCGTGTTCTTATTTTGATACCAGTTGCTATCACAAGAAAATTACCTATCCCTGAAGTAACTTACAGGAAATAAAAAAGGAAACCTTTCAAGAGAAATAATGTTACTTATAGCCAAAAGATATTGCTATGACCAAACTTTCAAGAATTCTCGATATTAGGTAAAATAGCAAAACAATAGTTCATTCAAAAAAAGTTAGTATGCAAAAAAAAGTTTATGAATTGAGATGTTCAGTAATCAAATGATTTGAAAGAGTTCCAGTAAATTAGACTCTAGTATGCCATAATTTAAAACAGTTCCTATCTTTATTCAAGCAAAGATGTACATTGCACATCTCACAGGATATGTATGTTACATGAACCCCTGCAGCACGTCGATCAATTTTGCCAATCTTTCCACCTCTGCTTGACTTCACAGTTTCTTTGCATAATTGGCAGTCTTTTCTGTCTGTGTTGTACACAGGCAGATGTACTCCTACATTCTGAAATCTGAGCTCATTTTCATGTGCTACAGATGGACGACCTACAGTGCGCTTTCTTGCACGGTATTGCCCTATCAGCAACTCTATCAGCTCCTCACGAAAGTTTTGACGCTTGGGAGTTTTCTTGCCAACTTCATGAGGGATGAAGCATGATCCCAAGATGAATGCATTATGTATGCACAGCTCAAGAATATGGAAAAGCACCCTCCTGTACCATTTTCTTGACCTTCTTCCAATGTTGTAAAATTTGATCATGTGATCGCAAAAATCGACACCACCCATTTTCTTGTTATATGGCTGCACAATAGGTGGGCAAGGTATTTCAACTGCTCCCGTGTGTCCTTTTTTACCACGGCGCTTCACAACTTTTTCTTTATCCTGGATATCATCTTTGTATTCTGGCTCATGTATTGTAGACAAAAAATGTACCCCTTTGTTGTCAAGCCATGATGTGGCCAAAATACTTCCATTCATTCTCCAATCTGAATATCCACGATCTTTTCCTCTTTTACTTGCAATCACTATTTCCTTCGGAAATCCGCTTCTGTCCACTCTGGCTGTTCCACTTGCATAAATTCCCTTTTCCTCTAAGGATTTGAGCAACCAAGCCTTGGTGTAATAATTGTCCAAGTACAAATGATGATTTACATCTTGGTAGCCTTCAGTGAGCTTCAAAACTACTTTCTCTGCTAGGCCTTTTGAAATTGTTTGGTTAGCATCTTTCCCTGTATAGATGACAATCTCACTAACATACCCAGTGTCAGATTCACATAACACAAAGGCTTTGATGCCAAATCGTGCCCTTTTACTAGGAATGAATTGACGAAAGTAAATTCTTCCTTTGTATGGGATGAGGCTTTCATCAATGCATATGTCTCTGGATGGTTTATATACATTTCTAAACCTGTCAGAGATCAAATTTAGAAAGGACCTGATTTTGAATAGAGGATCATGACCATCTTGTCCTCTTGGTATTTGCTGATTATCATTACAAACATGCAAATATCTATACAGCTGCAAAAACCTGTCTCTTGGCATTACCTCTCCAAAAGAACTGACATGTATAAGCCAATTGATCTTTCTCCAATAGTCCTTTATTTTAGGCAATTTCAACAAGCCCATAGCTAGTAACAACCCAAAGAATGCCTTCATCTCTGCTACATTTATGTTCTTCCAAGAAGACACATTTTTGCCAATAGCATTTGCATTTGTCATGTCAACAAGTAATTGCCATACCTCATCAGTGAAATACTGCTCAAAAAAAACTTTAGATGATAATTTTTCTGGGAGGCTTGTCCTTCTCATTTGTGGGCCTTGTTTTCCAACAAGCAGTGGAATTGCCCTTTCAGAGCATGTTTTGTTCCAGTTTTTATCATTAGCCCACTTCGAGTGCTGAGACTCTTCCTTTCTTGATTTCTTGGATGCCTTGCTGGCAAGATTTTGGCTTTGAGCATGAATATGTTTTTTCGGTCGGCCACGTGTCACATTGCTTACTGCAAATCTTGAAACGGCTTTTCCTTTTCCAATTTTCCTTGTCTCTTTCCCTGGTTTGAAAACATTTGTTTCTCTTTCCAATGAAATTTCATCAGGACTTTCAGATTCTAAACTTTCTGACTTTTCATCTACCTCTTTCTCCAAACACAATGACGATGGCCTAGGCGTTACAACTGACCCAACTGCAACCTCACTTTCTGATAAATCCATGGACTCACAAGATTCAGATTCTGATAAAATCTCACAATTAGAGTCTTCCTCATCGTTTTCTGATATTTCGCTGGCATCACAGCTACTTATATCATCCAAAACAAGCAATGCTTCTGCTGCGTCAAACTTTCGTTTTGAATGCGACGCCATGTTG
>NW_027018926.1:48904-61042 GCF_013076305.1 Rhopilema esculentum
TTGTTTAACATAGTTCTTTAGAATTGATGGAACATATTCCCCTTCAGCATTATTGCTTTAGTATACTGGATTAGGAGTGTTGGGTAACCACCTTTCTTCTATTTGATTTCTAAGTACTTAAGACTGAATTTCATCCTCATCGATGCAGTTTCCATTCCTTTCACAATAATTGTGAAGTATAAAACAACTGTGGGCACCATTTCCACCCTAATATCCACAATACGAGTTAGAAATCTCCATTTGGCCTTGAAGCGTCCAAAGGCACATTCTATTTGGTTTCTTGCGAACCTGAGCATGGTATTGAATAAAACGTCTTCATTGCTTGCACAAGTTTGGTACTCTTTCATGCAGAAAGGGGTTAAGGGATAAGCTTTATCACCAATAAGATCGTCTGGGACTGCCTCGAATCCAGGAAGAACAGTGCTAAACTTCAGGGGAAGCTGAGCTCTGTAAAGTTTCACGTTGATATCTGAATTGGCAAAAACCTTGGCATCATGAACTGATCCAGGCCACTTGCACTCGACATTGACAAACTGGCCATTAGCATCACTAACTGCTTGGATGTTTAATGAGAAGAACTGTTTATAGTTGAAATAGTCTTGGGAGTTTCTTATAGGTCTCTTCATAGGAATATGGGTCCCATCTATGCACCCAAATGCCTGAATCATGCCAAATTTCAGTTCGAATTCTGAAACTTAATGTCACATATCTCTAGGCAAATGTAAATATTTTGGTCCTAAATTTATGCAAATTGCAGAACAAACACAATAAACTGTCTTTTAAACTGTGCATTGATGTATCCCAAAAGTGTTAGCAGTCATCCATAGAGAGCTTGTTTCTTTGAGGTAATTGAGATAAGGTGATTGCCAGCTTTTTGTCAGTTGTGAGACCTCGATAGTTTGGGCTGCCATTTCTAGGCCCAATAGTAGGTCTCAGTTCATCAGCCAGGCTCATGAACGAAATTCTTGACATACGAAAATTCTTCTTCCAGCAGTATTCTGGCACATCTTTACGGCCAATGGTCTGTACGGCCATTGGCAACCCAGGTCGATCGTGGCCTACGAAGGACTCGACGCGCTTGAATATGTTGCATCTTTTTTTGGAGTTTGCTTTTCTTTGCACTGAATAATGCAGACATTGTAAGATTTCTTTTCATCTCCAGCATTTTGTACGTTATCACAAGGCCATGCAGTTGAAGAATTAGGTATATTAGCGGGAAAAATTGGCTAAATCACTGGCTAAATCTTATCCGTTTCGAAAACCAACATGCAATTAGGACAAATGCAAAGTATGCCAACTGGACTCGGGTGTTAACTGTAAGGTGTTGTCTACCGAATGAAATGCCAAGGGTGTACCAAACAAGAAAATAATGATTGGTGAAACGGCGAGAAGCATAGGAAAAAGAATAAACAAACATTTAACTAAATATGAGGCAGGCGACAAAACCTCAATTTTCCACAAGCACGTTGAAGAAAAACACCACAGCAAAATAAACAATTAAAATACTTGCGCCTTGTGGCAATGATGCAATGCTACACAAGTAACATAGGCTGTATTTATTAAAGAATTAAACTAGGAACTAAGCAGCAATGAAGAATGGTGTAATTCAAACAGTCTACGCAACAAAGAAATAAAATTTGATGCAGCAAATCAATGGAGGCGAAAAACAACGACCTTTAGTAGAATGCAAGAGTCTAACTCGATTCTTACTGAGGAGGCTGCCGAAGGGCAGCGAATATTCTAGAGAAAAATTTGTTTGATCATGTATGTGTTTTCTAATTATGGTTTATAAATGTACACAGTTATTATTTGTCATACAAAACTTGACCCAGAAAGCCAGTGAAGGAAAATAATCTGGTTTTCATCCCAGTGATTCAATAATTAATCAGCTTATCTCGATTATACACACATTAATTGATTGTGATGTTGTTAGATACCAGCATTTTATACAAAATGCTTCATTTTCTAGCAATAGTCTCACAAGAAATAATAATGATAAAACATAGTATGACACTGGATAGTAACTAGAAGATATTTTGAATTGTATTTAGTTTTCTTTTCACTATTTTCTTAGAAAAAGCATTTGCCTTTCAACCCTCTTGAAAAATTGTGCATGAGAGTCACCATGTTGCTGCTTTGATGTTCAGAAAAACCAGCATTGTTACTAAAACTTTTACTGTAGTTCGATGTAATGGCGAAGTTGTCACTATCATCTATGGTGAAGGATGGTTATGGATTCGATTCTCGAGAAGAACTTGAAGATGAAACGTTATCTATTGAAAGGTTGTTAGAAGTTATTACTCGTAACACGTTTTTGTTAAAAATACAACTACTAGAATATTTACGAGACGTCAAAATGATGTGTTTGACACCTCTTCCAAGTCCAAAATGGACTGATAAATATGAATCATTTATGACTGATTGTGAAAAGATTGAGGACAGTAAATTATTCGCATCTTTATATAATGTTCCACTTTTGGATGAATCTTTGACAAACTCACTAAGCAGTAATCTCACACAGTAAATAGTATGCGTTGCAAATAGAGATTATTCAAATATTGAAATATCTTTCTTCAACACCTGATCTAGAAAAAGAATATGGAGGCGGGTTTGCAGAAGATGACTGTATACAAATATTACACAATTTCAGTCAATAAAAACCTTCGTCATAACAACATTTTTACAAGATAATAAATGATAAAAGTTTCCCAATTGGGTTTTTTCTAAATACTGGTGACCATCAAAATGGTGGATTACATTGGCAAGCTTTATACTGTGATAGACTTGGAATGTCATATTTTTCGATTCTTACGAAAGAAAACCCAATAAATTATTTTTCCGAATTTCAACATCTTGTTAGAACACTATATTATTATTTCGTTTTATACGATTTTAACATTAGATCAGCTGTCAAACATATGACTGCGAGTACTTTGAAACAAGCTAGAGAGGATGCAAAAAGGTTTAAAACTAGTCAAACAATTAGATATTTTGATCCTCAAATTTAAGACGACAGCAGTAATGTTTGTGGGGAATATAGTACTTATTTTCTTTATAATATATCTTTAAAAGTTAGAGATCCAGCTGTCAATGCTTATACAGTCTTTTTTTCTTTTTCAAGTCAAAAGAAGATCAACATGCCTGTCCTTTAAGCTACAGAAATCAATGGTATGAGTCATTCCATATCAAATCATCAGATTTTTCCAACTTTTGTAACCCACTTTCTCAAGTCTTGCTGATTTTTGTCACAAATGGAGATATGAGTATGATATAAAGCAATTCAAAATTTCATCTTAAAATGACAAACCGTTTAGGAAATATGGGTATTTGAAGTTGACTAGGTTTCAGTGTAAATAGTGAACCGTTACAGCTTAAAATTTCTGTGCAGTGAATGTTTAAATGGTAACTGTGTTATAAATTTCTGTCATAATCTGCTGAAATTTGGTGACTAGAGGTGATTTAAGCTGTAGAATTCAAATATGTGGTCAGAATCACTCTGCTTTGTGTGAAAATACATTTATCCTATGCTGAAAACCGTTTTTATATGCTGCGAAAACACCAAAAACCACTACATGCAAAGTGCTAAAAATGTTGATGTCTATGACCTCTTTTTGGATTAACTTGTACATATTTTGAATCTAAATGAGTTGGGGAATCTGAAAATAGGTGATCTATCAATTGCCTTTGCACATTTTTTAAAATATTCAAATATGGAAAACATGTAATTTTTAGCGAATTGTCATTTTCATTGTTTGCATATGATTAATCAATGCACATCACATGACAATATTCACAGAACTTGTTTTCTGGGTCAAAGTTATTATGCTTTAAAAAGTTATTGAATACACAGATATTTGGTTTGATTTTAAACTACATAGTCTTTAATCAAAACCTTATCAAAGCTGACAGACTTAACAGCATACTATCGTTTGTATGTTGAAGTATAATCTCATGTTGAAGTACAAAGACTGGAATAATCCTCATATTAAACATACCATTGGGTTTTCATTCTTTTATAATTTATATCTTTCTTCAATTGCTTAGAAATTGGTTTAATATATGACACGAGGCAGGATTGCTCTTCTAACTTGGATTCCTTTAGATTTTATTTTAAGTTTCATTTATATTTCCACTTTTCTGGTGCTATTTTGTTATATTCAGGGCTTATATCATATATTCTGCCAATTTTAGATTTGCAAAGGTAATACTTTCAAAGGAAGTGTGGAAGGGTGTGTTTTGCTACCTTTTTTATCTGTCAGCCCCCTCTCCCCCTCCCCTACTTCTGACCTGCTATCAAATGTAATTTAAAACATTTGGGAAAAAACTGTACAGAACCTCTTCTATCGCTGTCACTATCGCTAGAACTTCCCCCGTTTTTTTCAATCTGCATCATTCTTGAGCTCTTTATTATTTGCCTTCAAATTCAATAATTTCCTTGTGTTCACACCCCCGCTTTGTTGAAGTATATTCGAATAGCCCTTGATGACACCTTAATTGGTTATTCAGGAAGCTGATAATCATCTGTTTCCTTGACACTATTGCTAAAGCACTGCTGCAGGAAGTTCTTAATGGGTTGTTTTTCCTGGTATGTCTTCACTGCTTGATGGAATTACTGAGACTCTGAATTGTCAACTTTAGTTTTCTGTGTCGTTTAAGAAGTTCAGACTTTTTTATCTCAGTTGACAATGGAAAAATGCGATTTTGGTATTCACTTGAAAGAAGAATGTCATAAAACACATTTTGTTCGGAAGAATGGAATGAAAATTATGTCTGAGTTAGATCCTGAGGTGTGTAGTGTTTTATTATATTGAGCTGGATTAAGGGGCGCAGATGAGGTGAAACATATTTGCTTTCATAATGAAGCTAAGTAGGGTTCTGCATTTGAAAGCCAACATACAAAGTGCTGCAACATATTCAATGTTCATACTAAGTTGGTGAAGGGTGGCCATAAAATATCACTATTGCTAGCAAGGCAACTTGCTGAGCATAATATTGAGTCAGTGCCTGGTTGGAAGTTGTGTAGAAAGTGTTTTGACAGAGCCACAGCAACACTGAAAGAAACTGGCCTTACGATAGAAGTTGATTCAAAGTCATTCGAGGATAAGGACATTGGTGAACTGGATAGCTCCTTTACTCAAGAACAAAATAGGGACGCTCTCAATGATAGTCTTATGGCTATAGGTGCTTCCCTAGTAAAAACCCATGGCATACCAAAACATAGACGCATATCATATGCGAAAAAGAAGATAGAGAAAACTCTAGGAACTATAAAGCAAAGTTTCGCATGTGCAATTGGTGTTGGGATGGAAAATCTATCTTCTGGAGAGTAGTGTATACTAGGGTTCCACCTGTTGCATATTAAACCTAGCGCTCCTGCGTAGGGTCTTGTATAAGACCACGTGGTAGGCTGCTCCGCAGAGGCAAAATTGTATAAAAGATCGTCCGTAAGGTTTTTTTTTTTAGTTTTTCTTGAGATGACTGAAAAGACGAACAACAAACTTGAGATGGCTGAAAAGACGAACGACAAACTTGAGTATCCTGATTTGTATTTTCCGACTGAAGGTCTTCAAAGGTACTGTAAGAGTAAAAGAAATATCTTCGAACTTTTTGACAGAAGAATTTCTCCTTTTTTAGATTGGAGATTACGTTTGTTCATAAATATGAGAGTTCGCGACAATGTGGAAGTTTTGATGCAGCGAGATGAACAAGGAGATACATTGTTGCATAAAGTTTGTGAATATTGGGACGAAGACAAAGAAGATTGGGGAACTTTGGAATATTTCTTTCAAATTTTTATAAGAAATAATGCGGATTTAAATGTGCAAAATAACGTTGGAGAAACTCCTGTAATGATTGCCATAAAGAAGGGGCAAATATTGCTAACTTCTTATCTTTTTCGCAAAGAGGTGGATTTGTCTATTTGCGATTACGACGGAAATAGTGTTTTGCACAAAGCTGTAATCTCTTTACATTTGCATGGTTTTTATGCTGTTGGCAATTGGTGCGATTTTTTGAGACGTTCTGAAAGTTCTTGTTCTAATGTTGATCCTCTGAAGAAAAACAACCAACATTTAACAGCGTTACAACTTGCAGTAAAAATGAAAGAAGATTTGGAGAAGAAATGTTCTCAAAAGGAAATTGAAGTTTCTAAAGCCGACAAAGATAACTTATATATTCTTAAAGATATGGTTATATATTTAAAAAATAATATTTCACAACTTTGATTTAATTTTTGTTGGACTGGTATTTAAGTTAAAATAACTTCAATTTTTTATTAATTGAGTATAAATTTGAAGTTTTAAAAAATTGAAGGTTAGTTGAAGTTTTATAAAAAAAAGTTGAAGTTTAAAATTATGGGTTCTTTTTTGAGTTTTTCTGAAAAGAAAGATGAAGACGAGTTCTCAATACAGTATTTTGAGGAAAAGCTTCAACATAAGGGAGAGTTGACAGAATTGTTAAAATTGGTTTCTGATAAAAAACTTTCACAATTGGATAAAATTATATATATGGTAAAAGATGATCCAACATGTTTAAATGAACGCGATAAGTATGGAAATACTGTTCTACATCGAATAATTCCAAATATTGAAGAAACGGATGTTTCTACTTTGATGGAACATAGATGGTTATTAAAACATCTTATAAAAAATGGAGCCGATATTGAAGCAGAAAATATAAATCACGAAACTCCTATAATGATTGCTGTTCGTAAAAGAAAATGCAAAGTAATTCAATTTTTGGTTGAATGTGGCTGCAATTTAAACAAGCAAAATTATCAAAAAGAGTCAGTTTTGCATCTGGCAGTATACAATGATTGTATAACTGTTGTTAGTTTACTTCATTCTTATGGCGATTCACTTTTGAATGAAAGTTTGAGAAATTTCGAAAATTTTACTGCTTTAGATTTGTTGCAAAAAAATGTTGAGTATATTGAAGATAGAGACAAAATGATCACAATTCTTACAACGCCTTCAAGTTTATATAAAGAAAAGTTACTTCAATAATAAAAAATGTAGTTACTAATCTACTTAGTTAAAATGTTCATATATAGTTGGTTTTACATAACTGTATTAATAAAAATGTCTTTGATTTTCTCAGCGTCAGTCATGGCAGTTTTTGACATGATTTCATCTATTGCGCACAATAGTGTTACTCTTATTGCATCGTGACAATCGAACAACGGGTCTTCATATATGATACTTCTTTTTAATGAAGTGACATTGTTAACTGTGTGCATCATTTCTCTTATTGAACTGCCGTTTTGAATTTGTGTAGCTCTTCTCCGTTTGTATTTGGCAATCAAATCTGGGTTATTAGGGTTGGTAATGTAGTTAATATTAATAGTAGATCTAAGGTGTTTTAGTCGAGCAGCGTTGTTTTCGTATTTTGTTAGTTGATCCGTCAAAAGATATTTGCAAATGTTCAGAATGTTGAAAATAAAATGATCGATTAAGTATATTGAAAGTTGTTTCAAGTTGGTAAATATACCAAATTTCTGTCCAGTTAATTTCAGCATTAAAGGTTCGAGTCGATTAGTCAAATGTGGTAAAAAGGTAGCAAAAAGATGATCGTCAGAAGAAAGAGATAATGAAAAATCTTTTAGATTATCAATAGCTAAGCCAATTTGCTGTAAAGTCTCAAAAAAACGGTCATTTTGTCGAATGTTAAAAGGGAAGTTAGGTAAATCTCTACTCACAGTCGGAACATCGTCAGATAAATTGAAGTTAAAGATGTTCAGGGTTGGTCTTTCTTGTTGAGGTTCTGTATGAGGTTCTGAAATAGGTGGCGTTTGCGGCTCGAACGCTAGTGGAGTAGGTGGACTTCGTGCTGCGGGAAAGGATTTTCGGGCTGTTGGAGTAACTTTGGTTGGTTTTGGTGTAGATTCGTTGAAGTTTTCTACTTCTGTTGCTGATTCGTTTGCCGTGAGCGTTGTTTCAGTGTCTGTATCCATATCTGGAGCGACGAGTGGTCGAATTGATGGCATTAAAGGGAATGAAGGTTCTAGCAGCTCTTTTAGTCGATTGAACTCTTTTGATATTTCTGCATGATTTACAGTTACAGAACCTTCGCATTTCTTTTTGGGTGATGATTCGTCTTCCGACGTTGATGTTCTTTTATTTGAGCGTCTAAATGAAAAATTGAAGTTTAATAAAAAAAATTTGAAAAGTGTTTTTAAAAGATGTGTAAGTTAATTAAACTAAATGAACAGTTTAAAAAAGAGTAAAAAGAAAAGAAATATACTCACAATGTCAGTAGTCTTTTGGACAATAAAGATAACGGAATTAAATCTTCTTCGTCGTCCGTAAAGGCTGAATCGATAGCTTTTTTTACTTCGAATGCTTGATTGTTCGTTTTTGATGCTTCGTTCGTCATTTTTTTCGACTTCTTTCAAAATTACGATCGTTGGTGTGACAGTTTGTGAATTCGGGAGTTGGTTAAGTGGTTTTATAAATGATTGACATATTACGCAACGATGTTAAATGTGGAGCTTTACTATTGGCTAATATTTTAAATCTTAAAATTTCATTCATATGATTGGTTATTGAGAAGCGTCTATTGTTTAAAGTCAAATAAGAAAAAAACTTCAAATTTATAAAAAACTTCAAGTTTTTTATTTGAAGTTGTTCGAAGGAACTTCAAATTTTGGTTTTTGAAAAAACTTTAATTTTTAAATAAGGAATAACTTAGATTTTTTTTTTAGCTTTGAATATGAAAAAACTTCAAATTTTTTTTGTTCAGTAATAATGACGTCTCTTTTTTAAAGATAGTTTGAAATTAGCATACAATACTTCGATCTAGCTATAAAAGCGAGAGCTTTTTTCAATTCAGTCAGAGCGTCTTGGGCCAGAGCAAAGGTTCATAAGAGATAAAGAGATTGGTTCATCATACAAGGTACTTTTACGAATATGGTTTTTTGTAAAATATGTTCGTTAGAATTTCCTGATAATAAGTCTTACGATATACATGTTAAAGAGAAGCACTTTTCTTGTGATTTATGTTCTAGTGTTTTAAAAACACAGAATACGTTGACGAAGCATAAGAGATTATACCATGAGAGGAATTTTCATTGTCGTTATTGTGACGAATCTTTTCCGACTGTTCGTTCTTTGACTTTACATCGAACAATTTATCACGAAAACAACGAGGAACATGTTTGTGATATTTGCGGTAAAGTTTTTCGTAAGATTGGTAGTTTAAGAAAGCACAAGACACAAGTTCATACTAATCCACTTCAATGCGATTTATGTCAGTGTGAATTTAGATCAAAATACAAACTTCGTAGCCATATAGCGAAGGAACATTCGGAGAATTGTTGTAATTTTAGCGGTTATGGTTTTTTGCGAAAGAAGGATTTGTTTCTTCATCAAGAAAGACATTGTAAACAATCTTTTAAATGCGAACATTGTCCGTTGGAGTTTAGTTCTTTGATGTTGTGTAACAAACACATGCTTAAAAATCACGGTCGTTTGGGATTCCAAATAGAAGCGGTTCCTACACAATGTTCTGTTCGAAAGTTCGTAAATAGATTAAAGTTTTTATATGCACCTTGGAGAGAAGACATAAATGCAATTCATGAGGAGCATTTTTTTTTAAATGCTGTAAATAAAGAAGTTAAATTAATGGAATTGTATGATACGAGTGGTGATTTATTGGGTGAAGGGAAGGCGTCTAGTTCTAAACATAACGAAGAAAAAGGGCAGGAAGATATATTAACGAACGCTGTCAAAAAGGTACGATCGGTATGGCGAGATATGGTAAAACATGCTTATTTAGACAATGCATCGGAAATTATGTTACATTCTCATAAATCAGAAAACGGAGACATAATAAAAATAAATATTCCTTATGTTGAAAACGTTCAGTTTAGGCAGTTTTTGGAAAATTCGATACATGATGTATATAACGCAGCCGTACATCAACTACCTTACAAAATGGGAATTGCGTTCGGTTTTATGCTTTTGGATACAGAAAAAACGACTGTAAGACAATGTCGTTTAAGAAGTTTAGACTTTTTTTTATTTTTTATCACTATTGCTAGCAAGGCAACTTGCTGAGCATAATATTGAGTCAGTGCCTGGTTGGAAGTTGTGTAGAAAGTGTTTTGACAGAGCCACAGCAACACTGAAAGAAACTGGCCTTACGATAGAAGTTGATTCAAAGTCATTCGAGGATAAGGACATTGGTGAACTGGATAGCTCCTTTACTCAAGAACAAAATAGGGACGCTCTCAATGATAGTCTTATGGCTATAGGTGCATCCCCAGTAAAAACCCATGGCATGCCAAAACATAGACGCATATCATATGCGAAAAAGAAGATAGAGAAAACTCTAGGAACTATAAAGCAAAGTTTCGCATGTGCAATTGGTGTTGGGATGGAAAATCTATCTTCTGGAGAGTAGTGTATACTAGGGTTCCACCTGTTGCATATTAAACCTAGCGCTCCTGCGTAGGGTCTTGTATAAGACCACGTGGTAGGCTGCTCCGCAGAGGCAAAATTGTATAAAAGATCGTCCGTAAGGTTTTTTTTTTAGTTTTTCTTGAGATGACTGAAAAGACGAACAACAAACTTGAGATGGCTGAAAAGACGAACGACAAACTTGAGTATCCTGATTTGTATTTTCCGACTGAAGGTCTTCAAAGGTACTGTAAGAGTAAAAGAAATATCTTCGAACTTTTTGACAGAAGAATTTCTCCTTTTTTAGATTGGAGATTACGTTTGTTCATAAATATGAGAGTTTGCGACAATGTGGAAGTTTTGATGCAGCGAGATGAACAAGGAGATACATTGTTGCATAAAGTTTGTAAATATTGGGACGAAGACAAAGAAGATTGGGGAACTTTGGAATATTTCTTTCAAATTTTTGTAAGAAATAATGCGGATTTAAATGTGCAAAATAACGTTGGAGAAACTCCTGTAATGATTGCCATAAAGAAGGGGCAAATATTGCTAACTTCTTATCTTTTTCGCAAAGAGGTGGATTTGTCTATTTGCGATTACGACGGAAATAGTGTTTTGCACAAAGCTGTAATCTCTTTACATTTGCATGGTTTTTATGCTGTTGGCAATTGGTGCGATTTTTTGAGACGTTCTGAAAGTTCTTGTTCTAATGTTGATCCTCTGAAGAAAAACAACCAACATTTAACAGCGTTACAACTTGCAGTAAAAATGAAAGAAGATTTGGAGAAGAAATGTTCTCAAAAGGAAATTGAAGTTTCTAAAGCCGACAAAGATAACTTATATATTCTTAAAGATATGGTTATATATTTAAAAAATAATATTTCACAACTTTGATTTAATTTTTGTTGGACTGGTATTTAAGTTAAAATAACTTCAATTTTTTATTAATTGAGTATAAATTTGAAGTTTTAAAAAATTGAAGGTTAGTTGAAGTTTTATAAAAAAAAGTTGAAGTTTAAAATTATGGGTTCTTTTTTGAGTTTTTCTGAAAAGAAAGATGAAGACGAGTTCTCAATACAGTATTTTGAGGAAAAGCTTCAACATAAGGGAGAGTTGACAGAATTGTTAAAATTGGTTTCTGATAAAAAACTTTCACAATTGGATAAAATTATATATATGGTAAAAGATGATCCAACATGTTTAAATGAACGCGATAAGTATGGAAATACTGTTCTACATCGAATAATTCCAAATATTGAAGAAACGGATGTTTCTACTTTGATGGAACATAGATGGTTATTAAAACATCTTATAAAAAATGGAGCCGATATTGAAGCAGAAAATATAAATCACGAAACTCCTATAATGATTGCTGTTCGTAAAAGAAAATGCAAAGTAATTCAATTTTTGGTTGAATGTGGCTGCAATTTAAACAAGCAAAATTATCAAAAAGAGTCAGTTTTGCATCTGGCAGTATACAATGATTGTATAACTGTTGTTAGTTTACTTCATTCTTATGGCGATTCACTTTTGAATGAAAGTTTGAGAAATTTCGAAAATTTTACTGCTTTAGATTTGTTGCAAAAAAATGTTGAGTATATTGAAGATAGAGACAAAATGATCACAATTCTTACAACGCCTTCAAGTTTATATAAAGAAAAGTTACTTCAATAATAAAAAATGTAGTTACTAATCTACTTAGTTAAAATGTTCATATATAGTTGGTTTTACATAACTG
>NW_027018926.1:61142-72053 GCF_013076305.1 Rhopilema esculentum
GAGGGCCAGATAGAGCTACATAGACGTTACCGTACCAGACATTAAAAACGCTCTAGAATCATCAATTGCTAAACTAAACCCTCATATAATAGTACCATTCGAATCACATCAATGATATTTTTCACTTGGTGTCATTCATTCAGATGTACAGATTGTTTTTGATAAAAAACTAAAACAAATCATCAAAAATAAAACTATGACGTCAGTGTGACATCATAACCACGCCCAATTAACAAACAACTTACACCAGCAGATGACTCTTGTAAAACCCTTCAAAATGAGCCCATGGCCCCTAATTCATTCCATACAGTCGCCGAGTTATGGCAATAAAGCTTCGAAAGTCAAAAAAAAAAATGGCGGACCGAGCCTAGTCAGAAAGAACAATTACACCAATACAGAAATGTGCCAAAACTTCAACAGGTCATAGTGACGTCATTACTAGGTGATACCCCAAAACCAATACCACCAATCAATTTGTCCTGACGAGATCTTTCGTTTGCTGCAATAATATCTGAGGTACCTCATGTATGACGAACGTTATGGGCCTAAACTTTTTTCAAATACCGCCCATTACAAATGTGTCAATTCTAGCCCAACTGTGACAGGTACTGTAAATAACACTCCGCCCCATCAATTTACCGACATTTTCCTCCTATTACTCACACTAACACTTGTTTCACGAAAGAGAAACGAATTTTTGAAAACAGGCCTAAATTCGCCATTGTGACGTAGCTATGACTTCACAGCCACGCCCAAATCCAAAACCAAATACATCAAACTGACCGTCTACAAACGCCCTTTCATATGAGATATTGCAAGCTGAGGTATCATATACGTGAGCAGAGATATAGGCCAAAACGTCTGAAATTGGCACATTTTCAAACTTTGGGACAAAATGGCACATTATCTTCAACTTTTTTTGGAAAAACTATACCATGAAAAGATGCGCCGCAATGCCCTCTATCCATTAAGGTGGTATGTGGGGGGGGGGGGTACAACGTCTGTGATAGAAGTTATTTGCAAAAAACCAAAATTTTATGGCTCTTTAAACTTTTGGCACTTCTTAGTACTAAGGAAATGTGACAATCGATTTTCGACCACAGGCCCGGATTGCCCACTCATGGTAAGTTTTTTGGCTCGTTTGGATTTCCCAACACTAAAACACAAAAAACATTGTTCGGCCTCAAAGTCAAATTTTTTTTCAATTTTCCGACGTCGCTGTGACGTCATAGCCACGCCCAAATCCAAAACTGACTACACCCAACAATGCCCCTTGAAAGGGGCAACATTTAGTGCGAGAAGCGTCGTGGTACCCACTCTGGTTCAAAAGTTATGGCCAAAAGACTTTTTTGGCACACCGTTTTTGACCCTATTTTTTGGTTTTTGGCACACAGTGGCACAACCGTACAAAGTACCAAGTCGCCGTTCCCACCCTTTTCAATCCACCATATAGCGACCACTTTGGCAACGTTTGCACTTCGGTACCACATTTGGTCTTTCTGTGCCAAGGTCCCAAACAGGGCCCACTTTCGCTTGCCTCTGTGACGTCACAATCACGCCCAACCACGCCCAGAATCAGGTCACTCGTGGACCTCACGGAGATCTTTCGTTTGAGCCAGGTCCCAATTTTATCCCGTTTGTGGTTCAAAAGTTACGGTCCAAAGTGTGTTTTTGGCACTTTTCAGCACCAGTGCAAGTCGGTTTGTGCCAAATAACTCGGAACAGAAAGGTGGTACCCTGGTGTAAGTCCTCCGGTAGCCCACTGAATTTGGCACAGTTTGAGCCTATTTGGGCTTCTGTACCTCTTGTCACTTTTTTGCCCCGTTAGCTTGAAAATCGCCTCTTCTGACGTCACTGTGACGTAGGTGCCACGCCCAATCAGAGTACCGTTTTAAGTCAAAGGTGCGCCGTCACTAGTTCTACGACCTCCCGCAAACCCCGTTTCAATACCCCTTTTTGTTTTCGAGTTATTCATGAAAAACCTGTTTTTGGCCGTTTTTTTCCACCCCCGTGACACATTTTTTTTGGGGTTTACCCCACCTTACCCCTTTACCCCAACTCCCAGATTTCGTATTCGACTTAAACCTTCTAAAAAAATAATTTTTCAATTCCCACTTGCGGTTCAAAAGTTATTCGCAAAAAACACTTTTCAAACATCAAAAAAATTTGTCAAAAGCATCCACTTTTTCTCATCCTTATTCCAATAGTGATACTGCAATTCAAGTTTTTTATCCTAAGCATGCAGGCAATTCATGAAAACATAGGAAGAAGGTAGAGAGTTATCCCTACTGTCCATCTTCTCATCCATCTTAACGAAACTAGTTAATTTTTGCGCGTTGACATTATTTATAAAATCTACCGCTGCGGAGCCGCCTACCCAACTGCTTCAAAGGGCGCTACGCAGGAGCGCTAGGTTTAATATGCAACAGGAGGAACGTTGGTATCTACTAATACTAATGTTGCTATTATGCAAATGAACCCGAACAAAAGATCCACAGTCGCCTCCGATGACTCCCCTCCCCTGCCCGAAGGGCAGGGCGGACTTTCCCCGAAAAGGTTTTAAATTCAAGCTGAATAATTCGTCTAACAGAATGCGGGTGGTACGTCTTTTTTGGTGCCTTGGTTCTCGAGATATTTCGACTTTTCCCAGGCAGAAACGGGTCGTCTGGAAAACTTTCTTTCTGATTCTTACTACCGTTTGAAGATTCGCTGTTCGTTACAATGGAACAAAGGGCACGTGACAAGATCAGCCAATCGTGTTTCTTCGATGGATCGCTGGTTCCTCAGAAAATATATTTCAAATTTCAAAGGAGCCTCCTTTGTCCCTTGCTGCTCTTTGTGCAGTTTTCAAATGAACATTTTCTGTAGCGTTGAGGAGAACCGAATTATATTGATCTTCAACGAAGAGCGACCGTTGAGCGTAAGAGTTATTAGAAAGAAAGTTTCGGTGAGTTGTTTGATACTTATCTTCTGATACTTATTTTAAAAGTATGAATTTTGTTTTCTCTTCTCTGCAATATTGTGGTTAGGGGAGTCAAGGGTCACCATGCCGAAGGTCACCTTGCCGTAGTGAAACTGTCATGGCGGTCAGTTGATGAGGATAGACAAAACTGCGCCTTTTAATTGCCATTTAAACTTTGCTGCAAAAAGTGAATTTTGACCCCGAATCAAGCAGAACTGCTATGTTTCCTAATCAGCTTTGTGGCCCTTTGTTACACCTTGCCCTCTTTATACTGTGTTTGAGAATTCTGGATGCGAATTTATGTTGTTTTCTCTTTTATGCAAGTCACATTTTATGTTGTTTTCTCTTTTATGCAATATTGTGTGATTTAAAGTTTATAATATAGAGTTATTAGGGGAGTCGAAGGTCAACTTGCTTAAGTCACATTGTCATGGTGGTCAGGGTTAAATCATACAATTCCCTTTTGTTGCCAGAAATTCCATCCAATTATGTCCTTGGATACAGCTCAATGCCTATTCAAATTTTATGGATCATTTTCCACTGTCCACTGTGTTTGAATTTGCTGCAAAATTTGTGAGGCCTTCCTTTGTTTTGCAGAGTTTGTTTGAACACACTGACTTATTCCTAACAGAAGTAAGTTTGAATTTTGTTTTTTCTTTTCTGTAGTGTTTTGTGTTTGAAAGCTTATATTGTAGTTGAGGGTAGTACAACAGTTTTATTTCTTTATACCATTCACTGCAATTGAGGGGAGTCTAAACTCTCTACTGCCATGGGGGTGGTAACCATAGTATAAATGTTTTATTGCTGAAAAGTTCTCTTTAGCTGGGATTTTTGTTTGGTACACAGCTCAAATCCTAAGTCGGTGCTATTCAAGAATGTCTATGCTTTTACCTTTAATCCATTTCAACTGAGGATAACTGATAGGTAATATTTCATTATAGAACAGCATTAATGTATTGACTCAATTCTTTTAGAAAAGTTGTACTGTAGAAGTGTGTAGAATGATATTTTTATGATCTACTTTTTACCTAAAAATTCCATGAGTGGAAAGCCGAAAAAGAAGAAGAGGAACAAACATCGTTCAGAGCATACGGACGTGCAAAGAACAAGCTAGGCCAGACGGTCGAATACTTCCAGTGTAATCGTTCTGGAGTTTTCAAATCCCGAGTTGACAAGGAGAAGAGGTGCAGAAATTCAAAGGCAGAAGGTAAAGTGACCAATTTAATTGCTTTTGGAATCATCAGTTTTAATGATGTTGTGTTCACTAAACGTTTTTATTAAATATGTCAATGTTCAGTAAAGCATATCCTTTATGACATAAAAGCAAAATTTTAAGCTGAGGTTCTCAAGATTCGTTTCTACTTTTAGGTTCTTGTAGAATGGACAGAAACCGCACCTGTACGATGAGAGTTACCGAAGATCCATCAAAACGCAAATTTGTTAAGTTCTGCCTATCCCACTATGGTCATCAGAGATCTTTGCAGTACCTTTGGCTGTCAAAGAAAAAGAAAGAAGAAATCGCAGCAAAATTGAAGCAAGGAGTTTCGAAAGAAAAGGTGTTGGATGCATTCCGGGAAAACATTGGTGCAATTTTTTCTAGGGATCATTTAATCGACAAACAGGATTTGGCAAATATTAGAAGAGCATTTGGAATCTATGAAGTGGAGCGGCATCCAAACGACATGACGAGTGTATTATCTTGGATACAAGAATGGCAGAGCAGTGATAAAAACCCCATCCTCTATTATAAATTGCATTCAATTCAATCAACGTCATTGGATCTTTACCGATCTTTTCCATTATTTCCATTTCTTTCGACATTGTAACCAAATCATCATCCGACATATTTTTTTCTTTTAAAGTAGAGCTCACACTTACAAATCCGTTAAAAAAACTCCCCTCACCTTCTTCCTCCTCATCGTCAATCGCGCTTATAAAGTCATCATTGTGGAGATAATTTAGCTCCTTAGTAGTAAATTTAATAAGTATCTTTCTTTCGGCAAAATATCTCTTTATATATAAAATAATTTCTCTATATCTACAAAATTCCATTTCTTTATTTAATTTCACCAATTCTTCCAGATCATCGACGAAAAAATTTATCAATTCTGTCGGATTTTCAGATATGCGAAATACAGTAGAATAACCATTTTCATCTGGTTGTAAATGATCAATATGCTCTGTTGTCAAATTGCTGCATATTGCGTACGACAAAGGTATATTTTCAAACACGTATTCCTCCCCATCTATAGTCAAATCAGCGGAGTTCTCTTTGAACTGTTGCGAAGAAATTATAGATTCGCCGTCATCAGAAAAAACAAACTCCTCGTCGTACAATTCTTGCATAACTTCTCTCTCTGTCAAAAAATGTTCTTCAGCTTCCTTTTTTAATCTTTCGTTTTCTTCAGTTTCATCAAAAAAGCCGTCTCTTATACTCTTTAATCTCCGATTTTTTAATTCACTCAAAGTCGTTCTTTTAAGCAAACTCTCAAAATCGTAACAAACCATATTTCTTTTAAAATACATGTTATTATTATTTTCATTGTTATCAATGTCGTTATTCTCGTCTTTTACAATATCTTTTAATAGTTCATCCGGCAAATGAAACATTTTTTTCAACATTTCAGGAAAAAGTTCATGAACATCAACAACTCCAGTAGCGCTAATAAGGGTTACATCAGTATTGCAACGTGTTATTTTTTTGCCGCTTCCAGCTCTATGTCGTAACAAACTTTTCATCCACGTAAAATTCTGTCCGCATACCAGACAACTAATATTGTCCATCAAAAGTCTTTTCTTAATAACCAAATAATAATGCTGATTAAACAAAATCAAGTTAATATTCATTTTCTTCTCGAAAATAAGTCTGTTCGAAGATTTTGACAAAAAAGCCATTTTCACTCTACCTTTCGAAACCTTAGGAATAAAAACCATGATCTTACACTTAAACAAAAACTCCATAGCAGGCATGACTTTAACAGATACACCTTGGAAAGTTAATATTTGTTCTGGAGTAAGCTTGTACACTTCAGCATACATCCTAAATAGTTCAGCCGTTTTTATATGAGTATTTTCGCCTTTCCGCATTATCAAATTCTCCAATTTTATTTCCTTATCAACTAATAGTAATGAAACAGCTATCATCCTGAAAAAAACATTTATTATCATTTACGACTCCACCAACATTTCTTTGCAGGTCCCTTTTTAATCCTTTAAATATTTTGTTTGTTCTTAATCCCGCTTTTAAAAAAGAACGTATTTTTGTTAAATCCTTTTCTGTTTCAGAATCTTTAAAATCTGATTTTTCAACATTTTCTTGAACATCACAATCGCTTTCGTTTTCGTCTAAATCGTCACCATCATCCTCATCTTCAGCTTCTAATAAAAGAAAATCATTCTTTTCGATATCGCTTTCATCTTCGAAATCTTCGTCATCATCTTCATCATCCGAACTCTCGTCTTCGCTACTCCGACCTCCCAAATCGTCCATTTTGTCGTCGTTCATTTTAAATATTGATATTTTCATATTTGTTATTCGTAAAATATGCACTCGATACGAATAAAACATTCTCCGAACCAAGTCGAAATAGTTTTGTTTATATAAATCTTCGATAACAGAATCTGCGTCATTTTTGTTTTTTATAACGAAAAGATTCGGAACTTGATGAAGAATATCTTTATTTTGCGGTGTTCTAGTTAAATGTTCATCAACATACCAATGTCTTACAGTCGTTTTTTCTGTATCCAAAAGCATAAAACCGAACGCAATTCCCATTTTGTAAGGTAGTTGATGTACGGCTGCGTTATATACATCATGTATCAAATTTTCCAAAAACTGCCTAAACTGAACGTTTTCAACATAAGGAATATTTATTTTTATTATGTCTCCGTTTTCTGATTTATGAGAATGTAACATAATTTCCGATGCATTGTCTAAATAAGCATGTTTTACCATATCTCGCCATACCGATCGTACCTTTTTGACAGCGTTCGTTAATATATCTTCCTGCCCTTTTTCTTCGTTATGTTTAGAACTAGACGCCTTCCCTTCACCCAATAAATCACCACTCGTATCATACAATTCCATTAATTTAACTTCTTTATTTACAGCATTTAAAAAAAAATGCTCCTCATGAATTGCATTTATGTCTTCTCTCCAAGGTGCATATAAATACTTTAATCTATTTACGAACTTTCGAACAGAACATTGTGTAGGAACCGCTTCTATTTGGAATCCCAAACGACCGTGATTTTTAAGCATGTGTTTGTTACACAACATCAAAGAACTAAACTCCAACGGACAATGTTCGCATTTAAAAGATTGTTTACAATGTCTTTCTTGATGAAGAAACAAATCCTTCTTTCGCAAAAAACCATAACCGCAAAAATTACAACAATTCTCCGAATGTTCTTTCGCTATATGGCTACGAAGTTTGTATTTTGATCTAAATTCACACTGACATAAATCGCATTGAAGTGGATTAGTATGAACTTGTGTCTTGTGCTTTCTTAAACTACCAATCTTACGAAAAACTTTACCGCAAATATCACAAACATGTTCCTCGTTGTTTTCGTGATAAATTGTTCGATGTAAAGTCAAAGAACGAACAGTCGGAAAAGATTCGTCACAATAACGACAATGAAAATTCCTCTCATGGTATAATCTCTTATGCTTCGTCAACGTATTCTGTGTTTTTAAAACACTAGAACATAAATCACAAGAAAAGTGCTTCTCTTTAACATGTATATCATAAGACTTATTATCAGGAAATTCTAACGAACATATTTTACAAAAAACCATATTCGTAAAAGTACCTTGTATGATGAACCAATCTCTTTATCTCTTATGAACCTTTGCTCTGGCCCAAGACGCTCTGACTGAATTGAAAAAAGCTCTCGCTTTTATAGCTAGATCGAAGTATTGTATGCTAATTTCAAACTATCTTTAAAAAAGAGACGTCATTATTACTGAACAAAAAAAATTTGAAGTTTTTTCATATTCAAAGCTAAAAAAAAAATCTAAGTTATTCCTTATTTAAAAATTAAAGTTTTTTGAAAAACCAAAATTTGAAGTTCCTTCGAACAACTTCAAATAAAAAACTTGAAGTTTTTTATAAATTTGAAGTTTTTTTCTTATTTGACTTTAAACAATAGACGCTTCTCAATAACCAATCATATGAATGACATTTTAAGATTTAAAATATTAGCCAATAGTAAAGCTCCACATTTAACATCGTTGCGTAATATGTCAATCATTTATAAAACCACTTAACCAACTCCCGAATTCACAAACTGTCACACCAACGATCGTAATTTTGAAAGAAGTCGAAAAAAATGACGAACGAAGCATCAAAAACGAACAATCAAGCATTCGAAGTAAAAAAAGCTATCGATTCAGCCTTTACGGACGACGAAGAAGATTTAATTCCGTTATCTTTATTGTCCAAAAGACTACTGACATCGTGAGTATATTTCTTTTCTTTTTACTCTTTTTTAAACTGTTCATTTAGTTTAATTAACTTACACATCTTTTAAAAACACTTTTCAAATTTTTTTTATTAAACTTCAATTTTTCATTTAGACGCTCAAATAAAAGAACATCAACGTCGGAAGACGAATCATCACCCAAAAAGAAATGCGAAGGTTCTGTAACTGTAAATCATGCAGAAATATAAAAAGAGTTCAATCGACTAAAAGAGCTGCTAGAACCTTCATTCCCTTTAATGCCATCAATTCGACCACTCGTCGCTCCAGATATGGATACAGACACTGAAACAACGCTCACGGCAAACGAATCAGCAACAGAAGTAGAAAACTTCAACGAATCTACACCAAAACCAACCAAAGTTACTCCAACAGCCCGAAAATCCTTTCCCGCAGCACGAAGTCCACCTACTCCACTAGCGTTCGAGCCGCAAACGCCACCTATTTCAGAACCTGATACAGAACCTCAACAAGAAAGACCAACCCTGAACATCTTTAACTTCAATTTATCTGACGATGTTCCGACTGTGAGTAGAGATTTACCTTACTTCCCTTTTAACATTCGACAAAATGACCGTTTTTTTGAGACTTTACAGCAAATTGGCTTAGCTATTGATAATCTAAAAGATTTTTCATTATCTCCTTCTTCTGACGATCATCTTTTTGCTACCTTTTTACCACATTTGACTAATCGACTCGAACCTTTAATGCTGAAATTAACTGGACAGAAATTTGGTATATTTACCAACTTGAAACAACTTTCAATATACTTAATCGATCATTTTATTTTCGACATTCTGAACATTTGCAAATATCTTTTGACGGATCAACTAACAAAATACGAAAACAACGCTGCTCGACTAAAACACCTTAGATCTACTATTAATATTAACTACATTACCAACCCTAATAACCCAGATTTGATTGCCGAATACAAACGGAGAAGAGCTACACAAATTCAAAACGGCAGTTCAATAAGAGAAATGATGCACACAGTTAACAATGTCACTTCATTAAAAAGAAGTATCATATATGAAGACCCGTTGTTCGATTGTCACGATGCAATAAGAGTAACACTATTGTGCGCAATAGATGAAATCATGTCAAAAACTGCCATGACTGACGCTGAGAAAATCAAAGACATTTTTATTAATACAGTTATGTAAAACCAACTATATATGAACATTTTAACTAAGTAGATTAGTAACTACATTTTTTATTATTGAAGTAACTTTTCTTTATATAAACTTGAAGGCGTTGTAAGAATTGTGATCATTTTGTCTCTATCTTCAATATACTCAACATTTTTTTGCAACAAATCTAAAGCAGTAAAATTTTCGAAATTTCTCAAACTTTCATTCAAAAGTGAATCGCCATAAGAATGAAGTAAACTAACAACAGTTATACAATCATCGTATACTGCCAGATGCAAAACTGACTCTTTTCGATAATTTTGCTTGTTTAAATTGCAGCCACATTCAACCAAAAATTGAATTACTTTGCATTTTCTTTTACGAACAGCAATCATTATAGGAGTTTCGTGATTTATATTTTCTGCTTCAATATCGGCTCCATTTTTTATAAGATGCTTTAATAACCATCTATGTTCCATCCAAGTAGACACATCAGTTTCTTCAATATTTGGAATTATTCGATGTAGAACAGTATTTCCATACTTATCACGATCATTTAAACATGTTGGATCATCTTTTACCATATATATAATTTTATCCAATTGTGAAAGTTTTTTATCAGTAACCAATTTTAACAATTCTGTCAACTCTCCCTTATATTGAAGCTTTTCCTCAAAATACTGTATTGAGAACTCGTCTTCATCTTTCTTTTCAGAAAAACTCAAAAAAGAACCCATAATTTTAAACTTCAACTTTTTTTTATAAAACTTCAACTAACCTTCAATTTTTAAAACTTCAAATTTATACTCAATTAATAAAAAAATTGAAGTTATTTTAACTTAAATACCAGTCCAACAAAAATTAAATCAAAGTTGTGAAATATTATTTCTTAAATATATAACCATATCTTTAAGAGTAGATAAGTCATCTTTGTCGGCTTTAGAAACTTCAATTTCCTTTTGAGAACATTTCTTCTCCAAATCTTCTTTCATTTTTACTGCAAGTTGTAACGCTGTTAAATGTTGATTGTTTTTCTTCAGAGGATCAACATTAGAACAAGAACTTTCAGAACGTCTCAAAAAATCGCACCAATTGCCAACAGCATAAAAACCGTGCAAATGTAAAGAGATTACAGCTTTGTGCAAAACACTATTTCCGTCGTAATCGCAAATAGACAAATCCACCTCTTTGCGAAAAAGATAAGAAGTTAGCAATATTTGCCCCTTCTTTATGGCAATCATTATAGGAGTTTCTCCAGCGTTATTTTGCACATTTAAATCCACTTTATTTCTTATAAAAATTTGAAAGAAATATTCCAAAGTTCCCCAATCT
>NW_027018931.1:0-21932 GCF_013076305.1 Rhopilema esculentum
GCAATAATAAAGTTATTGCAATTAGAGAATACAGTAAGAGACAATATTCCAACTGAAATCTTCAATTCATTGTACATAAAGCAATTTTTCCTTGATTAAACTAAATGTTCGGTCAAGAAACCTCTTGATAATTCTACAAAGCATCTTAACTTTCTTGCAGATTTTCAAAAGCCGTTGCATATAGATGGCTTATTCGCTGGATGTTAGGCTTTCTTGGATACGATAATGCCAGACCTCTCCCAGCCTGCATATATAAATTCGTAAGAGAGAGATATAGAAAAAGTACCATAAAAATGCAATTGCTTCTCAAATACACTGCAGATGCAATTGTTTAAATTTTATTTTATACCTCGAAGTTGAAAAAAGCTGAATATTGTCAGATATTTTCAGAAATGCTTAAAGTTCTGGTTTCTACAGGTACAGTCAGCAATTATGCTTTTAGGCAGAGGGGTTTTTAAGAAGTCAAACCTGCACTCTGTGCCAAAGAATGAAAAGCATAACATCTTCGGTTGCCAATGGTTTAAAAGGGAATTATAACCCTTCAAGGCAGCTTGTTTCTGGTATTCATCAAAATTGAGTCAAGTTTATCATAGGCTAGTGTCCCAGGAATATAATTGATTATGATAAATACTTTTTCAAAGCAAAGCTAAATGATTTCCCCGGCACAGTACTGTTGATAAAAAAGGGACCTATAAACATACCTATTTTGAACCATTTTCTCTTCTCCAGTTGATCATGTTTGCATTTTGGAAAAGCGGATTATCGTGGCCATCATGCCTGTTTGCAATATGCCTCAAAATGGATGTCCATTTAGCAGTGATCATTGCACCAAAGCCTTGTCTTGTCGATAACACACACCAATACAAATGTCTTCGAATTCCCTTGACCCAATATTGCAGCCTGTCCAACCCTTTCTCTTTAGCAGCTTGTGAAATCCTTTTACAAATTGACCTTGCCACATGCCAAATGTCATAATAATGATGGGTATCTTTCTGGTTGTTCCTTATCCACTTTGCAATCCCAGTATGGCGGTCTGATACAAATGTTGATATGTCAACTTTTTCTTTCTGTAGACTGGCAAAACATTTCTTTGCTCCAAGCAGCCCCATGGCATTGCTGGTTCCTGCCTCATTTGCCTGTGAAAATTTTGTAGTTCAGATATACTTAGTAAGATTCAGATATAGTTTAGAGCCCCCCTTGTTATTTTGCTAGAACTTTACCACTGTGTGGAATCTATGTTTTATAAATTTATTAAAGTTCTTATCATCAAATTTAACGCTAACAGCAACCTTAAATGTCATGCACTAGACAGCAACCTTAAAAACTAACATCGTCATTCTGGTTTTCCAACTCATGTACTCTCTTTATCAGCATCTTTACCTCTTTCTTTAGCCTACTGTTCTTCTTCTGGCATGTAACTAGCTTAGCTGACAAAACTGGACATTTAAGGCAGCTAGCTTTTTTTGTTGTGGTTAGGGTGTCTACAAACTCGTCTAAATGAGCCTCTCTTGAGCATTGAACAGATTCAAGGATGAAGGGATCGGCAGTGCCTTTGGTTTTGGGGTCAATGTCAGGCGACTTTGCTATCGTTTTAAAGCCTGAAAAGTAATTTTGGGAGTAGGCATTGAAGAAACATGGAACAGAACAGCTACAAGGACATTAGAAATGTCACAAGAAAGACCATTACTTTTTGTATAAATCAAAGCCTAAACTTAATTTGGAGCCCTTAAGCCTTTCTTGTGCATATGTATCTATAATTATATGTGTCTATAATTAAAATTTGATACATCTCCAAAAGAAAAGACCCATTGTAAAAAAATTAGGCCCTACGAACCTTTCTTGCATTCTGTTTATCCCTTTCGCTTTCCGGCGCTCCTGAAAGGGTTCCAGCTGCATCGATTGATGGAATCCCTCCGATTTCAAGCCTTCTTAGGCTTTTAATGTTTTCACTTTGGTTTCCAATGATAATGTCAATTCTCCTCGCAAAGTCAGGCAGTTTGAAATGAATTGAGCATAACACGAAAGTAGCAGATGGAGTGAAGCCGGCTCTATGCCTTCAAACGAGAGAGACCCACTGCCTTCTTTGCTGCAGGTTTCTTTGGAAAATATGCATCGATACTCCATGCGTATAACTATTATTTGTACAGCTGGTTTTGTTAGGTGCTCCAGCAACACAGTACCTTCCTTTCCGGCCTGTATTTTTCTTCTTCTTTACTTCTATTTCACCCGGCTTTTGGTATACTTATACTAAACCCGTATGTGCGTGACAGATGTATAAATCAGATTATGTCACGCATTCCTGACTGACCGCGTAGATTTTTCGCACTAAAGATCACAAAAATCAACACTTTCGGGCTCAATTAAAAGGTGTTATAGAGATGACACGCAAAAAATAATTGCACTATTCAATTCAGCGGCTCTGAATTAATGGATAAAATAAAAAAAACACATGGTCAAAATTTTCACTAAAGTAGTTCAGTGACACTTTAAGATCATCTGGAAATCACAAAACTTTATTCTAAAACTACTTACAAAATACCCAGTGGTTACGCCTCAGTGTGGGGAGGACCTGTCTCCCCCAGTTTTCCAAGAGGTTGATTTTCTATTTTCCCGAAATCTGTTGGAAAGCCTTTGTGGTTGGGTTAATCAGGTCGATTTTGATTTTTTGTTCTTGCAAAGGAGCCCCGGTAAGTTTTCAAAATAAATCAAAAATACTAAAAAAGGCGTTTTCAGCGTTTTCCAAGAGTCTGAAGGGCTGGGAACGCCACTAAAAATACCAGGTTTTTAATTTCTTTACGCTACAGAAGAGCCAATACCACCATTCGGATCGCTTCGATGAGATCTTTCAGTTGGTGTAATTCAATTTGATGTGCAACATATATTCAATAAAATAATCCTTCAAAAGACCTGGCAATTAAAAACTATGACGTCACTATGATATCACAGTCACGCCCAATCCAGAAGGTAATCACCCAAAAAATTCCAATTGCAAAACCCTTCAAAATGAGCCTTTGGCCCCTAACATACTCCATACCGTTTGAGATTTATGACAAGAATGCCTAGAAATTGCAATGTATAATGGAGGGCCGGGCCACATGGACAAAGCATTATAAAAAAATTCAAAACATCATAAAAAACATCAATTTCTGAAGTGAAACCAAAACCGTTACCACCGTTTGAATCGCTTTGGTGAGATCTTTTATTTGGTGTTATTCATTTTGATGTGCAACATGCATTGAACCAATTAATTTAAAAAAATTCCTTGAAATTCAAGACTATTCAAGACGTCACTATCACATCACAGCCCACCCAATCTAAAAAATTCCCCTTTGAAAAATCCTTGCAAATGAGCCATTGGCCCCTAACATAATCAAGACCGTTTGAGAGTTATGACAATAAATCCTAGAAATTGAAACACAAAATGAGGGGCCGGGCCTCTTCGACACTGCATTACAAAAAATGGAAACATCATTCAAACATCGATTTGTAAAGTAAAACCAAAACCATTACTACCATTCCATTTGCTCCAATGATATCATTCATTTTGTGCAATGTATATTGATGTCTAACATGGGATGGGCAAATAAACTCCCATTTTTTGTGAACGTTAACAATAGAAGTTGTAATCAGTAAAAGCCAGCCATTAAACCATTTAACTTGTATGGCTCATTGAACTTATATTTTATTCCTTTTGATATAATACGAGGTCATTGAACTTGCATGAACCATTTAAAACAGTTCTCAATCAATGTATGACAGAAACAGCAATATTCCACATGCTCATTATAAGAAGGAAGACGAAAAAACATGAATGTCCACAATTTCGTTCTAACAATAATTTATAAAATATTTAATTAACAAACACAACAACCAAAAGCTAATATACAATTTACAATAAATAACAAATCTATAAAATAAAAAAAAATTCTCTAAACAAACTACTGAACTAAACATTGAACAAAAAAAATTTAACGGTTAAAGACCGGCCTGCTACCGGCATGAAAAATGTATTTCGCCCCGCTTTGGGGGGTTTGTTTTGTCTTGTTATGTCTTTGGTGACTTGGTTTTGTGAACTTGACAATTATTGTAATCCCTGGTCTGTAGGGAGAAGAGAAACGTTACTTAGCCGACACTAATTATGCAACAAAGACATTGAAATACACTCATTTTTTTGATAAGTGCTGAACAGTAAAAAACATTATGAAACTGTAGTACTCGAAGCTAAAAAATTAAGAAAATATATAATCGTGACTTGAACAACTGAGAGCAACGAAATTTTGTGAAATCCAAGAGCATTGCCCTACTATTATTGTGTTGCCCTAGAACTTAAGACAAAAACGAAAAAATACTTTGTTGCCTAGAACTTAAGACACATAACAGAAGCGAATCTATTGATGTGATAAAAAAGGCCACTCATGACATCATAATTAAGAAACTTTTAAGATAAATGAGTATTGAAATTTCCAGAACATCAAGAAACTGGAGTACTCAACATCGACCTTAATTTCTCATAAATAATGAGTGTATTGTTAAGATGAAAAAGGAAATTATCTCAATAATATCACCAAAAGGTGTCTAGGCATAGGGACATAATTTGAAATCTGTGCAGATGTAGGTGCTTAATATCTTTACAAGGTTTTAGTAGCTTATTATTAAATGGGCTCATAGATGAAGGGGAGCATTTACGAACATAGATGTTTGTAAAAAAGAAACTGAATGCTTGTTTATTGAGAATACACACTTTAGTCTACAAGAATATTGAAACTCATAAAGTGTATAAGAATATTGAAGCTCATAAAGTCTATAAGAATATTGAGGCTCGAAATTGCTAAAATTTAAAATTAATTTAAGAATAATCCCAGGCTCAACCTTCATCAAGACTGAAAACTTTCCTTTATCTAGATCTGAATAGGATCGTATTTGTAAAATTACATTTTGCATTTTAATATCACATTTGTTGTTCTGTTTGTTTTTGCTCAATTCAGGATGAAGCAACACATCAGAAAGATTAAATGTTTTTCTTTGATCTTAAGGCGAATTAAGAATAATTTAAGAATAATCTTAGGCTCAAAATCGAAAGTTTTTAAGAATATTAAGGCTCGGCAGAAAATTAGGTATTCTAAAAAAAGTGTCTAGAGCCATTTTAAGCAGAGCTTTAACGAGAGAGGAAATAGCGGCTGTACGAGAGTAGAAGAGGGGGGGGGGAAGAGGTGTCACTAAGCATGAAAATACAGTAGGGATATATTGTCATAAATACCTTATCTCCTTCAATCTTTTCCTGTCCCCATTCACCATTATGAATGGGGATTTTCTTTGGATTTGAAAGTGCTTTGTGATTTGGCGCTTCATTGCACCAAATTTCTTCTGGTATGGCAGCATCTAGAGAATATCCAATAAATATATCAAGATTTACAGTTCTAATCAGTTTAAATCACAAGCTTCACCCTCAAGAGCAATTTAGAATAATCATTTTGATGCATTATTGATTGATTCCAACAAAGCCTAATGGTCAAGGAGTCGGGTGGAAGAAAGTAAAATTATAACAAAATTTAATTCAACTCTAAATTCAGATCAAGCAGAACGTCCACTTATGAAGTTCATATTATTTTTGCTGAAAAATATTTACTACCCGTGGCAATAAGAAAATGAGCAAAGGTTTCTTACTCCTGTTAGATAATGCAAAGTCATGAGATCATACCTTCTTCTTGCCCCCAACGACAACTTCCACTTCAAGTTTTTTCTCTTTTCGTTTTTTTTCCACTTCCTAAAAGATATTCCAAAATTTGTAACGCAAACAGTCAACCATTTTAAGCTGCCTATCATCACGAAGGGTAACGGTTGATAGGGTACAATTATTGTTGTTAAACTGACGAGATATCATCGAAAATCATAAAATTATTCTAAAAATCACTGCTTCTAAAAATTCATGTGAAATAATAGAAAGGAATGCGATGATACCTCCTTTTTCCCCGCCAGGGATTCTCTGTTTTCTACCTCCTGGAAGGTAAGGGAAAATTTATACCAAAAGACTATAAAAAATATTTTGAAAATATATAATTATTTCTGAGCGTAGAGAGTAACGGTTGGTTGGGTCAATTTATTGTCGTCAAACTGACTAAATATAAAAAAAAACAGAAAACGATGCTTAAAATCACTGTTTTATTATTATTCATGCTAGGCAATTGAGAAAAGTGAAATAAAAATCATAGCAAAATGGCGCTTGACTGTGCCAATCTGTTGCTGGTATGGTAGGTTCTATATTACGCTAAATGAAGATATTAAAATGTGCAATTCTAATGCGTCTTAAACAAAATTCAAACCCAAATATCAATTTAGAATAACCATTTGATATACTATCAATTGATTGCAACAAAGTTAAGTGTCCAAGCAATGGGGTGGAAAAAGTGAAATTTAAGCAAAGTTAAGAAGTTTTGAGATTCACACTAGCATTGCTAAAGGAAACATGCCTCTCCGTGGAATAATTAAAAAACAAAAATGTTCATAGTCAAGACTAAGTATATAATAAAACATGATATCATACATCCATCACCTCCACAACTCTATCGCTCCTCTTTTCTGTATCCATTTTCTTAAAGATAAATGACAATTTACACCACCAAACTTTAGAGAAATTTATATACTCATTCCTTTTATTGAGACGTAAGTTAATGTAATGTAAAACATTTTGGCTGCCTATCATGGGGAAGAAGATAAAAAGGGGAAAATGTACATACTGTCAAGTTCAGTAGATATCAGAAAGGTTTACATGATGCCAAAAATCTATTTTTTATTTAGTAGCCATTGCTACTCTTTGGTTCCTAACTGCCGGGGGGTAAGAATAAATGGGAGGGGACGGATTTTATGTTCAAAAATTTATTGAGGGGGGGGGTTCCAATTACCGGAGGGGTCTAAATTATGAGTTACATATACTGAACACTCAAAATGCATTTAAAATAAGTAAATAAACTTATTTCACTATTATATAGCTATTATTTATCATCAACAATATTTAGCCTGTGTTACGCATATTTCACTACAATAATTAACAGAAAGTGCCAAAATCAATTGGACAAATTTTCAATAAATAATTAGCGGATGGGGGGACGGCAATTAGGCACCTAATAGTAGGCAGTTATACTATTGTTTCATAAGAATAATTTTCTAAGAGCACGAGCCTTAAAACCAGTAAAAAGTTAGAAACCAATTAAAAGAAATATGAAGAGGCTGAGCCAACCCCTTTCATCTCTAAAACGATAGATTTTGCGGCTCAGGGTTACGTTGGCGATTCATTTCCAAATATGTTTGCAAACGAAGAATAATAGACACTATCTTTGTAGGCAAACGAGGCGTGAACACCTGCACCTGCCTGGAAGGCAATAGCTAGCAATACCACTAGCTGCTTACATGCTTATAGTAATTTAAGAACAAATCAAGATCAATCCAGCCTCGCAACAATTAAAGAAAGCCTGACTTAAGTTCAATTTATCTGGAGTTAAATTCTTGCATGGTCATTATTAGCATAATCAAAATTAAAAGGTTTGTTTGCACTTCTTCCAACATGTAATGCATCTCACTTTTACTTATTCTAAGATTACTGGCTCAGCTTAGAACAAAAAGTAAACGTACTCACCTAGTGTGTTCAAAGTCTTCTTTGGCGGGAATAATTTTCAATTTAGTTTTTAAAGCAGATAAATCACATGATCAATCCACGATAGAGCAAGGACATGAAAGAGAACCGCATATCTCATGGGAAATGGCAATATATTTTAGTAATACAAACAAATTACACTAACAATAAATTAAACAAATTTTGCAACAACTCAACATTTTAAAATTCACTATAGTCACAGTCATTGATAATCTGGATCTATTGACGAAAGAAACAACAGTACGGCGAAAAGAGCAATAATAGATCGATGGATGTTTATTAGGAAATCAGCCGTCTTTAAGCGTCTGCGATAAAGGGCTGCTCACAGGGAAACCACTAACTAATGCAAAAACATAATCAATTTCCAACAAGATGAATCTCAGCGGAATCAAATGATTGACAGTACCGTTCACACAAATAGATACCATTAAACAACAATATATTTATCCATCCATTATTGTTCAGTATGATTAATGCCCTAATTATGTCTGCGTATAGCTGTAGAACACGTAGCAAATACACCACCTAAGCCAAACAGTATCGCGTTGACATTTCTGGATTGATCCTGAAATGAAAAGAAGCAAATCATAATATCATGATAAATGAAAACAACAAAACGGGGTTCTCTATACATTAATAATGATCAGAAAAGAAGCAAATAATGATGTCATGATTAATGAAAACAACAAAACGGGGTTCTCTATCTTGCAAGAAATCGAGTGCCTAGTGTAGAAACAAAGACCCTCAATCGATCGAAAAAATGTTCTTTCAAATCAACAACTATATAACAAACTGAGAACCGATAAAGGTTGTAATCCCTGCACGCTACAGGAAAAGCAATTCAACGATTCGAATCGCTTCTACGAGATTTTCAGTTGATATAATTTGTGTTGATATTAAATTGGTTTATGTTTAAAAAATCCTTCAAAATAAAGACTATAATATCACAGCCACGCCCAATCTAGAAGATAATAACCCCAAAAAATTACAATTGCAAAACCTTTCAAAATGAGCGTTTGGACTCTAACATACTCAATAGCGTTTGAGAGTTACGACAATAAAGCTTGGAAATTGAAACACAGAATGAGGTGCCGGGCCTCTTTGACACTGCATTACAAAAAAGGAAACATCATAAAAACGTCAATTCCCAAAGTAAAACAAAAACCCATACCACCATTCGAATCGCTTTGATGAAAACTTTCATTTGGTGTTATTCATTTTGACGTTGAACATGTATTTAATTAGTTAATTTTCAAAAATTCCATGAAGTTGAAGACTATGACGTCACTATGACATCACAGCCCCGCCCAATTTGAAAATTAACCACCCTAAAAGATGCCCCTTGCAAAAAGCTTCAAAATGAGCCTTTGGCCCCTAACATACTCCATATCGTTTTAGAGTTATGACAATGATGCCTAGAAACTGCAACACAAAATGGAGGGCCGGACCCAGCTACATAGACGTTACAGTACCAGAAATTAAAAACACTCTAGAATCATCAATTGCTAAATGAAACCCCCATATAATAGTACCATTCGAATCGCATCAACGATATCTTTCATTTGTTGTCATTCATTCAGATGTACAGATTGTTTTTGATAAAAAACTATAACAAATCATCAGAAATAAAACTATGACGTCAGTGTGACAACATAACCACGCCTAATTAACAAACAACTTACACCAGCAGATGACCCTTGTGAAACCCTTCAAAATGAGCCCATGGCCCCTAATTCATTCCATACAGTCGCCGAGTTATGGCAATAAAGCTTCGAAAGTCAAAACACAAAATGGCGGACCGGGCCTGGTCAGAAAGAACAATTACACCAATACAGAAAAGTGCCAAAACTTCAACCGGTCATAGTGACGTCATTACTAGGTGTAACCCCTAAACCAATACCACCAATCGATTTGTATGGACGAGATCTTTCGTTTGCTGCAATAATATCCGAGATATTATGTATCTCATGTATCACAGAAGTTATGGGCCTAAACGTTTTTCAAATACCGGCCATTACAAATGTGCCAATTCTGAAAAAACTGTGACATGTACCGTAAATTACACTCCACCCCATCAAAGAACACGAATTTACCTATCTTTTCCACGTATTACCCACACTAGCACTGGTTTCACAAAAGAGAAACGAATTTTTGAAAATGGGCCTAAATATGCCATTGTGACGTAGCTATGACGTCACAGCCACGCTCAAATCCAAAACCAAATACATCAAACTGACTGCCTTGAGACGCCCTTTCATATGAGCCATTGCAAGCTGAGGTACCACATACCTGTGCAGAGATATATGCCAAAACGTCTGAAATTGGCACATTTTCAAATTTTGGGACAAAATTGCACATTATCTTCAACTTTTTTTGGAACAACCATACCATCAAAAGATGCGCCGTGACGCCCTCTATCCATTTAGGTGGTATGTGGGGGGGGGGGGGTGTACCACGTCTGTGAAAAAAGTTATTCGCAAAAAACCAAAAATTTTATGGCTCTTTAAACTTTTGGCACTTTTTGGCACAAAGGAAATGTGACAATCGATTTTCGACCACAGGCCCGGATTGCCAACTGGATGGAAAGTTTTTTGGCACGTTTGGATTTCCCAGCACTGAAACACAGAAAAAGTTATTCGGCCTCAAAGTCAAATTTTTTTTCAATTTTCCGACGTCGCTGTGATGTCATAGCCACGCCCAAATCCAAAACCGACCACACCCAACGATGCCCCTTGAAAGGGGCAACATTTGCTGTGAGGGGCGTAGTGGTACCCCCGCTGGTTCAAAAGTTATGGCCAAAAGACTTTTTTGGCACCCCGTTTTTGACCCTATTTTTTGGTTTTTGGCACACAGTGGCGCAACCGTAAAAGGTACCAAGACGCCGTTCCCACCCTTTTCAATCCACCATATAGCGATCACTTTGCCACCGTTTGCACATCTGTACCACATTTGGTCTCTCTGTGCCAAGGTCCCAAACAGGGCCCACTTTCGCTTTGCTCTGTGACGTCACGACCACGCCCAACCACGCCCAAACTAAGGTCACTTGTGGACCTCGCGGAGATCTTTCGTTTGAGCCACGTGCCAGTTTTGTCCCATTTGTGGTTCAAAAGTTAGGGTCCAAAGTCTGTTTTTGGCACTTTTTGGCACCAGTGCCATTCGGTTTGTGCCAAATAACTCGGAACAGAAAGGTGGTACCCTGGTGCAAACGAAGGTTCTCAGTTACCCCACTGAATTTGGCACAGTTTGAGCCTATTTGGGCTTCTGTACCTCTTGTCAACTTTTTGCCCTGTTAGTTTGAAAATCGGTGAAAAAGTGCCAAAATCGCCTCTTCTGACGTCACTGTGACGTAGGTGCCACGCCCAATCAGAGTGCCGTTTCTTGCAAAAGGTGCGCCCCCACTAGCTCTACGACCTCCCGCAAACCCCGTTTCGATACCCCTCTTCGTTTTCGAGTTATTCACGAAAAACCTGTTTTTTGACCTGTTTTTCCACCCCCGTGACACATGTTTTTTGGGGTTTACCCCACCTTACCCCGTTACCCCAACTCCCAGATTTCGTATTCGACTAGGGCCTCTTACAGATACGCCTTATAAAAGAAGAATTTTTCAATTCCCACTTGCGGTTCAAAAGTTATTCACGAAAAACACTTTTCCAAAATTTCTAACATGAATATTCCCACTTGCTTCTGTAGCGTAAAGCTGAAAGCATTGGAGCAATTGTTCGTATGACGAATTATGTAGTGGCAGTAAAGGCAGTGATTTTCTGAGAGGAATTCGTTGATATAAGGAAAGAGGTAATTTTCACTCCAGAGAGCACTATTTGGGTTTCTGTAGATCAATTGATTGTAAAATGAACTTTTATTATATTTAATAAAAGGAGAGGTCAAAATGAATATGCAAATGATCACAGCATACAATGGATATCTTCCAGCCTCTCCCTTCTCTTTTATTGAACTGATAAACCTTAGCCTAGAGAATCAGGGAAAGGGATAAACAGCTACAAACCAAACAAGCCTATACAATAGAATATGAGGATATATCCAAATGTACAAAGATGCAATTCTTAAGTGAATCAATGATTGCATAAAAGTATCTATTTTCAAGGATTTTGAGAGAGAAGTCAAGGGGATCTGCGAAAATGCAATTGGCTACCCAAACTACTTTTCTAAAAAAAAATTTTGAGTGCACAGTAGCAGAACAGCGCAACAGGTCAACAGAATGCACTCCATAGAAGAGAATATATTTTTATCTATAGAAGAGAATTATGTAAAAATAAATCATATTAGACATTAGGACAAAGAAGTTGTCTTAAAGTGCCTGTAACAGGATTCTTTTATTGTCTCTATCAACTTTTCCTGTTACCTTTAAGTCATATTTCAAATTTTATCGAAAAATCTGATACTTTGACCGAATATTACCTGTTAAATTCGGGCCAAGGCGAGAGTGCCACAATCAAGTTGCCATAGCTCATGACGTCTCGGGATGAATTTGTTTTGAAACCCTCACCTGGAATCAGCTGATAAGGCAGTAGGTCGCGTGAAGTTTTAAATTCATTTTCAAGTCCTTCTTGGCACGAGTGTTCACGATACAAAAAGATGCGTGGTTGGATAATGGATAATGTAGGGCCACGAATAATGATGGACTGTCGCTTCACAAGTTTCCTAAGTAAGAAAATTTTCATGTACTGTGGACGAAGTTCCTTCAGACTACACGACGTGACTTCACATGTCCTTCCTCGTTTAGCGTTTTTTGTAGCTTGCATTACACGCCAGACAGTTATGAAGCAAATCCAGTTGCCGATTCTGTCTTTGGAACAAGGTAATTAATCTTTTTTAGCTTTTCGGCACTTTTCGGCATAATTCCAACTTGTATCAAAGTGTAGGCCTAATGTCTAGGCCGACAGTTTTTGTATGGTATGTACCAAATTAGACATCTGAGTATATTTTAATTGAAGAAAATCAACCAATCTGAAATCATTCTTTCAGGCAAAAAAAGTTTGGCAGGAATGCAGTTCCTACAATTAAGAAAGCACTATATAAAGTCATTAACAATTAATACGTTTTCATATAATTGATGATATTTTACTTATCTGATCTATTTGCAGCTTTTTCAAATGGCCTGTGCAGAATCAACCTACACAAACACAGTTGGGAGGAGATCCGTGAAAACCAAAGCAATAATTAAAGGAAGAAGTCAAGGTAATCAATCATTACTTTTGATGCCAGCAGTTTTTTCTACCTTTGATATTTGTAAATTTTATTACATTGCAATATAATATATAAATTCATTGCAATACAATAAATGGCTTTCTTTGAGCACAATTTTTCTCTGGATTTCAATGGATACATTGATGCTGAATTTTGCTCTTGTTTATTCACATTAGGTATCCAAATATTTCCCAATATGACGTCCAGAGGTATCCACTTGTTGCAGCCATGCACATCCACACCACTGAACAGTGACGATGATAGTGACATTGAAGGGTTCCCCATGGATGAATTGTCATACATGCTTCGGGACAGTACCATGGAAACCTCTGGTGATGAAGATAGTTATACTGATGAGTATGTATGCTAAGCTTTATTCTAAACTGTTAGCTTGGTGAAATCGAGCTCTGGTTCTTAAATCAATTTGTATCTCATACTATTAGATTCAAAACAATTCTCACCTGCTTCTCATCAATAGAATGTCAGATGAACAGTTTGGAGATCACCAGAGGAAGTTTATTGTTTATGAGAAGAATTTGTTGGAGCTTTTCATCTTGTGTTCTTTTTGTTTTTACTCTGGTTGTAAATCAACAATTTCATGAGCGGTTGGAGCAATGGTTATGGTAGAGCAGTTGCTGCATAATTTTTTGTCTATTTGTTTTTGCTTAAAAATTTTTTCGGGTGGATGTTTGCAATAGAGGATTTTGTTGCATATACAGTTAAAACCATACAGATTAGTGCTATTTTTAATGTTATTTTTGTGCTCACTTATCACAATATTCAATCTTCCCTAGCCCAAGGACGTTCTTCAGACACCAGCAAGCTTACCTTTGCCCTTTGGAAATGTGAATCTGATTTCTCAAGCAAGGTATTCTGCTGCAGGGAAACAGCATTGTTGTAGAAGGTGATGCACGTTGTGATTCAATGGGTCATTCAGCAAAGTATTGACCAAAAGACACATTTCTAGACCAAAAGATCAACAAAGTTCTAGATCTTGAGCTTGTACAGGACAGTCAAATTTAAGCCTAGCGCACACAGCAGATATTTGTCGCAAAAGACGAAGATTTTTGTCTTTTTCATAAAAACTGATTGCCCGCACACAGCACGATTTTTTTCGGATTAGTGCCTCGATTAAGTTTTGTGACCTCTTTTTCACATTGTTTGAACTTCTTGGCGCGTAAAATAAAATTCCAAACACGAATAAAATTGCTCAAGAAACTGACAAAGGTTATGAATTTGACAAAAAAGAAAGCACTGTTGGCTATTATCCTTTTAATAAGACGAAGAAGAAGGAGGCGAATTGCGAGACGAATGTGGGTGAAATCCTGGATTGAGCGTAGAAATGAGCTGGGAGCATATCAGAATCTTGTTCAGGAGTTAGCATCGGAGGATAAACCTATGTACCAACGCTATTTTCGTCTCAACGAAGACCTTTTCAAATCTCTTCTTGCCAAAGTAAGACCAATGATTCAAAGAAAAGACACACACATGCGAAAATCAATTAGTGCAGCAGAAAGACTTGCAGTCACACTACGATACTTAGCAACAGGTGAGATTTCACAATAGTCTGCCAGCTTGATTCAAAGAGAAAATATAGGATACAAATGAGAAAAGTAAAAATATATTTGTGAATAATAAAAATAACTTTAAATATTCTAAATGTTTCTTCTACAGAGTTCGTAGCAATACTTAATAACAATAATGAAAATACTTCTTACTAATTGATATCTTTCACAAACCATTTCACCTTTAATGCCAATCATAATGAGCATTTTGAAATGAGTATCATCAAAATGAATGCAATCATAAATCTGATAATCTTACATGGAGAAATTGAGGTAATCATATCATTTTAGATATTGATTGGTATAATAAGATGTTGCATATCTTTACAGGAGAGTCATTTCACAGCCTGGGATTTTCATATAGACTTGGAGAAAGAACAATTTCATCAATAGTGACAGAAACTTGTGATGCAATTTATCAGAATCTTAAGGATAGATATCTTAAGGTACATAACATTTTTTGTTTTCTACTTTTTGGTTTTCAATACAATATTTAATGTGCTAATTAAAACCAACTCACATAACATTGAAGAGTGCAGTGAAAGCAATATACTGTATGAATTTTAAAGATTAGAATTGTCCGTACGATGGCCCTTCACTCATATCTTGCTGGTCAAGTGACTGCCTGAAAGACTGCATTCTAGCATGTTGACCAGCATGATATGGGTTGTTGAATTCATTTGAGAAAGAGCCCATCTGTGCCTGAAAAAGAGCATTTTGAATGTTGTTCATTGCAACAAGTCTTGTTTTCTCATCCATCACAGACAAAGCATGTGTAACGTATTCCCCAAAGGCAGCTGAAGGGCTTGGCTTTGCATCCTTTTTTGCAGCTAAATTTTCATCTGCAGAGAAAGATGAAGCAAGAGGCTTCAGAATGGAGAGTTCTTCCTCTTCCTTTTTCTGCTTTGCAGTTTTGGATTTTTTAACAGCAGCCAGTGGCCTGCTTGTTGAAACTGGTGTCTCTGCAGCAGGGGCATCATTGTCGTCCAAGTCTCCATCACAGTCACTGTCACCAGTGTTAAGCTGTGGCTCAGATAAACTTTCAGTTGAAGACTAAAATTTAATATTTTTGTATTTTAGATTCCAAGCACATCTCATCAATGGAAAACAATCAGTGATGGTTTCTACAATTTATGGGACCATCCTTTTTGTGTTGGTGCATTAGATGGCAAACACATTGCAATCAAACAACCAAAAATGTCTGGATCAGAGTACTTCAACTACAAGGGATATTTCAGCATAGTCCTTCTAGCATTGGCAAGTTATGACTACAAGTTGATATTTGTTGATGTTGGTGCAAGTGGAAGAAATGGTGATGCTGGACTTTTTGAAACATCGCCTCTAAATCAACAGATGAAAGACAAATCAATTGCCTTTCCAGAAGCTGAGCAAATTTGGGGAAACATGCATCAAATGTCATTATCATATCATTGGTGATGATGCATTTCCCTTGAGAAATGATATCATGAAACCATTCCCATTTAGACAACTGTTACATGAACAGCACATTTTCAACTACAGGCTTTCTAGAGCACGACGGGTTGTCGAAAACGCTTTTGGTATCATGGCTAATAGGTTCAGGGTGATGCTGACAAAGATTATGTTGGAGCCTGAAAAGGCTAAGCAAATTGTGCTGGCAATTTGTTGTCTGCACAACATGCTGATTGATGAGCAGCCTTCATATAAAAATGCATGTGACAGTGAAAGAGACAACCATGAGCTTTTTCAAGGCAGCTGGAGATTAGACAAATCTCTAACTGAGTTACAGAAGACAAAAAACAGAAACTGTTCATTAAGTGCTAAGGGTCAGCGTGAGCTTTTGAAACAATATTTTTGCTCAACATCTGGATCAGTATCATGGCAAGATAGTATGGTTGCAACAAAAAATAATGAACTCAACTAGCTAGTGTTGTATTGTACCTGCAAATTAGAAATAGACACTCTGTTGGATACATATGGGCTTAAAAATTGAAGGCGGTCTTCTATCCATTGAGTCTTCTTCATCTTTTTTGGTCGTGCACTTCCACTGCTTGGGATTCTGCGGGAGCGTGCATATTGCGTGCGCAGAGATGCGATTCTTTTTTTTACTTGATTCACTAGAATGAATAAAACATGAATTCGTACAGCAATGTTTCACTTCAAATTGAGTAGGCCTAAGAAAAGAGGACTAGCCTAGCTAGCTAGTCAAAATTATTCACTCACCGTTTGAAGAAAGTTTAGTTGCAATTTCGTTCAGGGCTGCTAGCTTCTTGTTTCTGTCTGAATATTCTGGAGACGTAACCATATACAGACAAGCCTTTTCTTGCCACAGATCGACAAGCTGCTCCTCTTTGCTTGCTGTCCATATACCGACTTCGTCTTCTGTATTCTCCATGGCGTTCTCGATCTTTTTTCTTTTGGCGGGAAAGAAAGGCTCCACAGAATTCACGTGACCATATAATCCAAGTTTTATTGGTTTAAAAATTAAAAACTTGTCTTTCGACCCCGCACATTGCACGATTTTTGTCTTTCGTCGTAAAAGACAAAGACAAATATCAAACATTTTTGATCTCAAAGATAATCGTAAAAGACAAAAATCTTTGCGATTTTGCCCCGCACACTACAGATTTTCGTCTTTTGAGACAAAAATCTTCGTCTTTTGCGACAAAAATCTGCTGTGTGCGCTAGGCTTTAACACCCACATAAATGTTTCTGTTGCTGAAAATGAAGGTGACTTTTCAGGACTATGCACTAATGTAATTTTTATATTTTTAGTCAAATGAGGTTGCTAGTAGCTATCACATGGAGCTTGAAGAACTTACAAGAATCATTGCACGCAGGAAAGGAAGTGAACTAGGCATCTCTGCAATAGTGACTGATGGGCACAAGTCAATCCAAAAGTGGCTGAAGGACAACTGTCACAGTGTCAATCGCTATTTAGATGTATGGCATGTTGCTAAAGGTATTTTTATAAAAATTGAAACATGATTATATATTTCTTCGTTTGAGTCTGTCTCTTTTGAACCTGTAGTAGCAGCACTAACATTAAATTTTGCAATCTTGTACCTAATACAGTTATTTTTCACTACAGGTCTTTCCAAGAGGTTTGGCTAAGAGGCCTCGTTGTTCTCTTCTTGGCAAGTGGATCAAGAGTATAGTCAACCATATGTATTGGTGTGCAGCTAGGTCTGGTGGTGATGGGGATTTAATGCTTGCTAAATGGGACTCCCTGGTTAATCACATCTGTAATATCCATGAGGGGCACTTAGAACTTTTTCCAAAATGCAGCCATGAACCTTTAGATGATGACCCAATGGATTGGTTTCAGCCCGGTTTATATTTTCTTCCGTCATGTTGTAAGTTCTGAGTCTTTCCAGCAGATTTTAATTAGTTGGATAGTGGCAGTGTAACATGACCAATCATATTGTAAACTACAATCATGTGATATGTCAATCAGGGGCGGATCCAGACTTGTGAAAAATGTTCATAACACGGGGATCGAATGCCAGTTATCTTTTGTTTTTGGTGAGCTCCAGCGCTACGTACCGGCTCCCATAATTAGATGATTCGATGACGACAAGATATCGTATTAACATGGTAATGATTGTTTCTAACAGCTGTGTGCTCAGAATCACGATTTCACCCTGCGCTTCTCTTCAGCACTGGTGTGATTTGATTTAATTTCTTTCCAGCCAATAGATGCTTAGACCACTGGAGCTCAATTTGGCGGGAGCACTAGTGGGATTTAAAGTGTTTCTTATCTGGCCAATTGCAGCTCGTAATCTACCTTATCACACTTATGCAAGCACCATTGTGATTTGCTGCTGCTTTGCAATCGCAAGATCAAGTAAGAATCCCTATCCCTATGAGCAAAGGTAGCTCGGAGTTGATTGATCACTAGGGTATCATAATTCGTATGATTTATATCTCAATACTTATATCTCAATCTCAATAATTCAAAACTTAATGGCGGCAAGATTGGAAAAGCTTTTTACTGTTCGGCAGGAAAACTTAAGGGACAGGGTGGAAGAAATTCGGGTAGCCCTGCAGCGAGATTTTCATTTAAGAAAAGAAAATGCTTCGAAGCAGTGGCCTGTGTTGACAAGGTGTGATTTCGCAGAGCTGCAGTTTCCACTGAGCCAAAAGGAACGAGCTCACAAATTATGGCCTATCCGGTATGGAAATATTGTCTTGATTTTTAGGCTATGAGCAGTAGCCTATCCTATGCATCATTATATAAGTAAATTCCTTGATTCTAGGCAATTGAAACATTGATCAGTTAAAATTCTGACTGATATTTTAGGCTACCCATAGTCAATAGAAAGGAAAGCAGCAAATTTTAAAAAATTGTCCTGTTATTCCCTTTAAAACCTTCATTTTGATAAAGCTGTTCTACTTGAATGTATTTATTGAAATGTACAGGGATCTCAACATTAGACTTTTGGTAAATTCTACTTCAAAACAATGGGTGCATGGAACACTTTCCCCCTTTTTGTACAGGCCCTGCAAGTACTGTTAATACAGAAACAAAAATTATGACAAAATGCTTGTTCTGTTTTGCCTATACTGAGCACTAAATGACAGACAAGTAAACAATAGATTTGAATATGAGAAAAGCATTTAATTGTGTTGCCAAAATTAGTTGAGCAGTAGCTGTTTTATGTGCATAAATATAGATCATCAAATAAATATGGTAATATCCTTCTAAAGAAAGATAAAATCACCTAGCCAACAAGAGATGTAGGAGGTATCCAGACCATTCAATGTTTGTGTTTTCAAGCCATATCAGAAATATTTATTCCCTGAATTTACACAAAATTGATAAACAACTATGTGATGTCATTAGAGGGCATTTAGCTAAGGAAGATGTATTGATAGACTCTCTGCAACTATGTATGCTGTCCAAACAGCAAGAAAGAGTAGTAGATGATTAGCAGTCAATAAGAGTGCATATATGCTTATATTTTGTGCATATAAAACATTTATGTCTTTGAAAAATTAGAAGCACTATTATTCATGGTAATTCAATTACTGTTTTCCCAAAACACAATTTGGGTTTTACAAAAACTCTTTGCTTGCTATCGTTCAGGATCCTCCTTGACATCTCCATTTAAATCTCATCATATATAAAATATATTATTCACAATTTTCTTATACCTATTTTAACATTTTTCAGGAGAACTGGTGATGGGAACTGTTTATTCAATTCATGCCCATTAGCTTTAATTGGCGATGAAACTTTATCTGCAACTCTGCAGTCCCTAACATGTATTGAAATATACCTCAATGCAGATTACTAATCAGCTCATCCTCTCTGCCCATGAAGAAGGTGCATTCTTGATGGAAGATCATGCATTTCTCGCATCTTTGTCTTTTGAGGCTGTAGAGTCTTATAAAAAGGGACAGAGAGTTGCTGCTGTTCTTGCTGAGGCATCAGTTGCTGCAAGAACAAACAAACCTGCTTCTTTTCAAAGCTTATTAGCTTTGGCTTCGGCCATTCAGCAACCCATTGAAGCCTATTATCCAATTCAGATATTGATCCTAGACAAGCTTGTTTGATTGAAAATGTATCTCCTATTCACATATTTCGCTGTGCCATGGTTCCGATAGATTTTTTGCATAGAGGCAAAATTCCTCTGAGGAAAGATCACTATGTTGCATTGCTTAATTTTGATATGCTTCAGAGAGAGTCCAGAGCCTCCCACAATATGAAAGGAAGGGGTAAAACTGTGCCTCTTGCTTCAAAAGCATCTCCTTGCCATCAATATCTTTGGATTCAGATTCTTCAGGGCTTCATTCCTATAGCGCAGACTCTACCTCAGAACATAATAGGAAAAAAAGACAACTTTCCATTAGCAATTTTGTTTACAAAAAGTCAAGAGGTAATGATTTTCTTGATAAAGGTTGTGAAATGCAATCAGGTATCACACCTCTTACACCTGCAAAGCTTGATAGCAGCAGTGTGACATTTCCAGCTACAACTGTCTCTTCCAGTGACACAGAAACAGCGACACCATCTGTCACCTCTCTCGCAAATGCTTGCCCAAAAAACGACATTGGAATGATTATGGAAACACTGTCATCTCTGTCAGATGCAGAAAAACTTACTATGCTTTGTAATATCTGGAAACCAGAGCCAAGTTATCACTTTCCTATGAGTTCTTCTCGTCGGAAGTTTCAGTACAGCTGGCTCTCCGGATTCCCATGGTTAGCCTATTCAAAAGCTCTTGATGGTGCGTTCTGTGTTGATTGTGTCTTCTTCAGGGGAGAATACAGTCACAATACTTCAAAGTTTTTTCATTTGTTTCGCTCCCCTTTAACCAATTGGGCAACAGCATTAGAGAGATTCAATTACCACTGCACCAGATCTCAAGTTCATGCAACTGCTGTTTTACGGGCAAACCAATTTCGAGCGGTTATGGACAATACAAGCCAATCAATTAAGGTGCAATATGACACTAGTGTCTCAAAGCAGGTACAAATCAATAGACAAAAGCTGATACCAATTGTTGAAGGGGTCCTTTTATGCGGCAGAAATAATATGTCCCTCCGCAGTCATCGGGATGATTCAAAATATTATGATGAGACAGAAAACAACCCAGGAAACCTGCAGGCCATCCTAAGTTAGAATTTAAGAATATTTTACCAAAGTTTCTCAAAGTGTGGGTGAATGGCAGTATATAGAAAAGCATTTTCTGGTGAGAAGAGGGCGTGGCATCAAAGTTTTTTGATGGCCCTGCCATAACCCTGCCCCCACCACGCCCTTCTCCTTGCTGGAGCACCAGTCATACTTTTCCCTGGATCCGTCCCTGTCAATTATTATTAATAGTAGAATATTAATCGAGAGATTGGAAATAAGAGGAGATTGAATTTGGTTTGAATACAGAAGAAAGTGGTGTTCTCGTTTCAATGCTCTACTGTTATGACCTATCACGAAGAGACGTTAGGCCTCATACATGGGCTTGCTGAAGTTGTTAAAAGCCAACAACAAGCCCAGAAACATGCCTCGGAGTCTACAGCGCAACAGCTTCAAGAGCTTTCTGCCACTGTTGCACAACTCTCCACCCACACCGCAAGACACCCAAATACCTCTAAGCTACCAAATTTACAACTGCCAAAGTTTACGGGAGCTGAGCCACTGGACCGATTTCTCCAGCAAATGCAAAATGTTTTGACATCCTCCAATGTCCCACCCTGTTTATGGCTCACTTATGTCAAGCAGCAATGCTTTCAAGATGCGCGAGCCTACAACATTTTGTGTTCAATGGAAGACAATAAGGTGCAGGCCCCACCCTTTGATGCCAAAGATGAAGATCATCTCGATTGGTTTCAGCACTGCCTTTACTCACATGCAGCATAACGAGGGATTACTATAGTTGAGTCTTGGAAGAACGAGCGTCAAGAACCTCGCCGAATTTGAGGTGAACAAATTTGTATTCAGTTCAATAAATTGTATTCAGTCCAGTGGCCCTATCCTGACAGCCATGGCTTGAACTTAAAATGGAAAAAGTTCTGAAGCATAGCTATTGTTAAAA
>NW_027018931.1:22032-35692 GCF_013076305.1 Rhopilema esculentum
GCATAAAGTTTTAGGTACCAAAAATATCTGTTAAACCACCAAAAACATTACGAGATTCATTTTACATAATTGATATTCTTATGACCAGCTTCTGGCAATAATGCCATTTGGCATCATCAACTAAAATACGGCCTAAAATTGTTCATAACATCATATGGGAAACACTGAATACCAATCTTTGAATGGAGGAAGCAAATTCGTTCATACTTTCTCTCGTTCCTTGCTTCCTACCAGCCAAAGAGCTATAAACAGACCTCCTCATATCTGCCTGTCTTAATCTGTCAATCTGATTACGTGGAAAGTCGTCTTGTCTGCTTTACTCTATTTTTTTGAAATGGTCTCCAGCAAGACCACTCAAAAATGAAGAAAACATTCTGCCAGATTTTTCTGCATCCCATTCACTGGCTCTCGCAATTCTCTCTAGTGATGCGAACCAATCAATTACGGATACCATTGGGATACCCATAAAATTTGTCTGGCTGCACCAAAATTGGCTTACTTCCAAAGAAAGAATCCAATGGTTGCTATGTGCTGTGGCCAAGTGATGCGTTTCCTCAGTTGGCATCCTTGTAAATCTTATGCTTAGTGGCACAATTTCTGTTGCTGACCAGTCTGCCAAGCATGACAAAGGCTAGGTACCTAAATATTTTTTCACTTAAGCCCCATTTCATCGAAGTCAACTATCACCAATTGTGAAGGGCAATCAGGCTTAAGCGGTATAGAAAACTGCAAGATGTAATAAAAGTTTCACATTAACATTTTCATTAAACCAATAATGAACATGACTCCAGTGAGACAAGGAACAGAAGTTAAAATTCTAATTACAAACAATTGTTTAAAAAAAGCTACGCAGAAACTCGTGAAGAACTTAACCAATAATATTTGAGAAAAACAGGAAAAGTGACTAACATGATATAAGCTTGAGCGATGATACAATGTAAGAAAAACAACAGAGTCGTGTACTAAAAGTAGGTACCAAAAAAGAAATGAAAACGAGGGTAAGACATAGGTAGAGCTGAAATGATGTAATTAAAGTTAGTCATTCAACTAATTCAGAAAGAGCAGCTAAAGCTAAAAGAAGCACACTATTTGATGAGAATAGTATAGAAAAAATATTTTTAAATGAATAAAGAGAAAAGGGGTATTGTAACAGGTATTCGAAATTATTCAAAACTCGTGATTGCATTGAGACACAAAAAAACCATTTGATGTTCTTTACTGATTCATTGTTGTAGGTTGGTAAGATGTGTACAGCTCTAATTTTGAAAAAGATCTTTCCTCCTGGGAGCTTGTGACCAGTATTATAAAAAAACTTCATAGAGCTTGAACACATTTTGAAAAATTTTGAAATAAACAAAATTTAAAAACAGCTCATTTCCTTCCACTTGATAACTTTTCTCCTCTTTTTCAATATAGTAGTGCTCCTCTTTACAGAAATCTATGCTGCTTTCTTTGTATTAGTATTAGGCTTTGTATTAGGCTTTCAACAAATAATATTCCTGAAATATCTCTTCCTGTGATATCAAGCTTTTTGTACTGCAGCTTAGATCTCAAACTTTTAGCTCCAGCCCTGAAGTTACTGCAATCCTGCAAACAAAAAAGCTTTACACTGTCTTCTTCTAAAACAGTAGCACCTAATGCTACTTACATGTTTATCTTATGTTTATCTTCGTTTTATTCTTAAAGCTCATATCAGTAGCAAGGCTACTCTAGATTAACATGCATGAGATGAAATATATTTTAATGAAACAAATCAAAGATTTTCTATTTTAACACTAGTATCACAAAATCCATCAGAAAGGAGCATAATTTTTACATGATTTGTTTGTTATGACACTAACCACCAAAAATAGAATTCTGTACACGTAGGGACATAAGAAGACTAAAAGATTATGTGCATAACATTACCATTTGGATATCTTTGATGTTTTGGCAATGCTCATCTACAAAGTGGTCTACACTACTGTCATCTACAAAAAATCATTCCCCATGTTTTGGAGCCACCGTACGGAAACCCAAACTTTGCTTACTGACACATCCAAATGTTCCATCAGGCATCAAAACCATTTTTCTATTTCCTATAGAAATTATTTGCTGAGATTGAAAAATAACTTAGGGTCATGATTACGCTAGCTTGTGTAGTAACAAAACGAGGAACTGGGTGTTATTTTGTAGATGGGACCCTGTTTTCTTCAAGTGACAAAATATTCATTTATTGAAGAATATATCTTTTTCACTAAATGTCTGGTTTAAAAAAAAATGTCAGGGTAAATTGTAAACAGCTCAACCTCCTTAGATTCACAGATTTTGAACAGGGTCTGAAAATACTTGATGCCTATTCTTTTTTTCAAGAGTTTGTGAAAAAGGATCTTTGTGGAATTTAAAAAAAACTTAACATGGATGGAGTGAAAGAAGCAACCAACTCCAAAGGCTGGGAGTTCATTTTCCCAAATTACATTGGGCATTGTGGATCCTTGGTACAAAATATTCTAAAATCATTTCTCAATGCAAAATTCACCCCTTAAAGATTTTTAGAGCAAACAATTCTTTTTTATTTAATTTAATTAAATTTCATTTAATTAGAGCCAACAATTTATAGAAATGCATTATAACAAAACTAGCAATTATAACAGAGAATGTATAGAGTTTCAGTGTTGTAAGACTAGCTGAATTAGTGCAGCTCTTTTAAACCAATGTCTTACTTTGTATTTCCAAACAAGCTCTCCCTTGATGCGCAAGTAATGTCAGCCTTCAGGGGGTCAAGGCATCAACCAAAACCAGAAAGATATTTAGTAGTTCAATTTTCAATAATGATGTAGTCAAGATACATAGATAAAAAATGGTTTAAAGCTGAACAGTAGATTCTTAGAATGAGATGAATCAACCTGCTTCTTCCATAAGCCATTCATCAATCTCATTGAGTTTCCCATTCAAAAAAAGAAACGTGACATTTCAGCATCAATGCCTTTATTGTTTTCAAAAGCTCAGTACTGTATGCTGTTGATGGCTTCATGCTAGACGAGGCCCAGAAACCAAGCCAGAAACCAAGAGTCAATGCCTCTTTTTCACAACTACAGAATGTCACGAAGGCATCTGAACAGGAAGAAAAGCGCTAATGAGTGAACTTTAATACTGATAAATTCAAATTTTTTACAAAAACCCAGTTTGGAGAATTCACTTCTGTTCATCATTTATTGAATGATAAAATCGAATCCACAATGACAAAATCCAATTACTAAAAGAATCCACCACATATTTTTTTTATCAGACTTTTGCTTGTGTTGTAGACATCAGTACTTCAAGCAAATATAACGTCAAAAGAGCACCCTGTGTTTGAAGGAGACTACAACTCTGATGGCTCCAAAGGGAACAAAACTTTCATTGAAAAGGCTTTGTTATTGACAAAATTGCTGGTCTAGTACCACACAAACTAATCTTATTTAGAAATTCTTTTTGCTTCTTATCTTCACCAGTGCAGCAAGCATTTTTCATTTTCTTTCTTCAACTGGCCCATGACTTTCTTCTTTACCATCACTGCCCAAATTGAAATCTTGCATCTTTCTGGTTGCTCCTTTAAAATCTATTGTCGGTGCTGTTGGTGTCATTGCACTCGCTTTTAATGCAGCTGATCAGCATCATCAAGGTATCCTCAAAGTTCAAATTCACTGTTGCAGCAAAGAGGAAAAAGCAATAAACAGCACAGCACACAGAATGTCAGTGAGTGAAAAAATGAACACCACTGATGATGGACAGTCATTAGGTCAATGTACCAACAAACAAACAATTTGCAGAAAACCTTTTCAACAATTGCTGTTGCCACTGACGCAGATATTAGAAAAGCTCTAGAAAAAGAAAAGAATAGAATAACCGGAAAATGAAGATAGCAAGCTAAAGAAACAAATAAAAAGTCTCGAAGAACATATTAAAACAGATTTTGTACATGACCTCAACATCCCAAGCCTATACAATTCGCAGGTACCAATATACCAAACAAATCAACCATCTGAATGAATCACAGGAACCAACTCATTATGCATTTGAATATAAAAACAATCCACAAATGCAATCCAAAATGAAATCTTAAACAATAGACAACTACCGGAAAATCATCAACAAAATTCAACATAGCAGTCAGCCAACACGTATACGCATCATTATAAGGGGAGATAGCAATCAAATGAACAAGGATATTTAAATCATGATTGATGAATTCTACAAGCTATGTCGAGAATATTAACTGGATTTTATAAGCAACAATAACATTACTATTGATAGCTTGAATGGTAGCAGAGTCTGAAGAGACAAGGGAACATACTTCTTGCGAGAAACATAATTAATCATCTGCAGCAAACATGGCAAGTGAGTGAGATAATACACAGTTTGACCATGATTGAGCCCTTATCCCATGATAACCAAAAAGCTAATCATTGACTTATAACCCAAGAAACACATGATGATTTAAATGAGGAAATTCAAAATAAACAGAGCTATGTCAAAGTAACACGTATTGCTTCAAATGAAGTAACCAATTTCAGTTTAATAAAAGTAAAAAATCCAAAAAAGATGATAGAGAGTTGAAGAAACATGACGTGGCAGGTTGAGACAAGCGGGCAGAGTCTAGTAACTAGCACAACCATCTCAGGTTTTTCCAATCCAGCTCGTAGAGGCCAATTTCACAACCCAGATATAGATTTTTACGTTGTGAGAACAACACAGACATTTGAATCGTAACTACATTATCCAGAATTTTGATTTTGTAAAATTTGACAATTTTATTCTTTTTGCATCTTTTGATGTATTTTTGATAGATTTTAAGCAATATTTTTCACTTTTTAAGGCACATTCAAAGATTCACAAAGAAGCTGTGAAAACCAATGTCAAGTGTTCTACTAAGTTAATCTGCTTGCTCTAAATGACTTTCTTTCTAAATTTATGCAGAGGAAATTATAGCGTGACAGTGCTAATTTTTTGTTATTTGTATCTTAACTGTGAGTAGCTTTATTTTTAGAAATTTATTAAATATTTTTAGAAAAATACAACAAAGTAAAAATTTCTATAAAAAGTACAATATATTCCATGTTACTACAAAATTTTAATTTTGCGTTTGTTGTGGTACCATTGTTTATTTGTATAATATTTGTAAACATAAATTTATTCATGATTTTGAACAGATATGAATGCTTGGTGTGTCTTATTCTATTCTTATATTTTATTAATCAGGCAAAAAATGACATGAACCTTCTAGCATAACATGAAAGATCCTTGTTGAGGAGCCATTTCAATTTAAAACAGGTACTTGAGAGCGTGGTGACGTTTGGGATAAGGTGGCTGCTAATTTGAATAAAATAGGTGAACCACGTTTCTCAGTTGATCATAGAGCAGCGAGGGACCGTTTTTTGCATTATCTGATAGTTTGTTGTGTGGATGCAAAAAATTTAAAATTGAAAACATGCAAATTTCTATAAGAAACAAATACTGGAAAATCAGTAAACAATTAAGACAGTTCATAGAAAATGGCTGTCATAAAAATTCATTTATATGATACAAGTACAGACAGAGAATAGAATAAATTACCCTCATCTAAGTACAGCATTAGAATGGAAGTGAACCTTTTGACAAAGTCTCACTGTTTGCAATTTCAGTTAATTTTCCCAACAAATTTGTGCTTGGCAATTCCCAAGCATGTGATCAAATAGAGGAGTCCAGAATATTATAATTAACGACACAGTTAAGAAACTGGTAAGAAACAATGAGCTTTCAAATTTTAAAAAAAGCATAAACAATTTGATTACCCAATGTCAAACTAATGACCATGCTTAGATTTCTGCTTGTGTTCTTGATGAATTTTTTCTGATAAAATTTCTTATTTTGCTACTATTTCAAATGCTGAGTCATATTTCTAACTGTGAGCGGATTACAGCAAATAGGTTCTTTCAAAAGAGATACAAACCAGAAAAACAATCCAGTAAGAAACATTAGGCTGAGGTTTGGCCAAAAATTGAAAGCAACTTAAGAAGAAAAGCAGGTTGAAATTGAACAAAAGTCAAGATATAAAATACTGGCAAATACAGGGTGACACTTGGACTGGATGCAGCAGATGCAAAGAGAGGGATATACTTTTCAATTGTGGAGAAATGTTGCCGCGAGCAAGATATCCAGTTTTGTGATGTTGAACCCCACTTCAAGAAGAAAGATCGCTGACTATTGTCCTTGAAAGATAGCATTCATCTTAGCGAGTACTATGGATTGCCAAGTTTAATTGCTGTCCTGGAAAGTATACTACTTGAGACAAGGCGAATAGAAACTGAATCTAGATCTGAAATAGAAAGAGCGGATCCAAGTATGACAGTTTAATTGAATATTTTTAAGTGATATCACCATCCTATTGACAATTAGGAGGAAATGCAGATTAAAAAGTAATCTGGATAAACATTCAAAAAATGTTGCAACTGAAGGATTAAAACACTTTTCTAATCAAGAATAACGCGAACAAATTGATAAAGCTGATAATGTAGAGGAGCCTGTTAAGGTAGCTGGAAGGGAACAGCACATTGAGTGTGTAACCTGCAGTATGTGTCAACAACTTGTTACAAAAAAAACTTAAATCGACACTACAAAAGATGGCACTATATGGATATAACATTTTCTGCAATATGTTACGATGAAACTGAAGGTTTATACATGGTAAAAAAGTCAGTGCATGGAGGTATAGGTTATCCTGTTCATTGTGAAGACGATTGACATCGCGAAGAGATGGCAATTGCTGCAAGGTCAGGCATGAATTGTAGGGAATGCCACCATTGTAGGGAATTGTAGGGTTACGTTGAGTGAAGATGAGCTTCATTAATTGGCTTCTGATGATAAATACCGAATTTCATCAGAGGAAACCGTGGACAGCCACTTGGACCTTAAGTACAGTTGTGTTTTTTACAACTATCCACTTGTTGTGTCATGGAAAGATAGCAACTATATTCATTTATCCGTCTATAACAGTAAATACATGAACATACCAATTCGCTCTCTCGATGTGTTGTTTCTTACAATAGTTTATCTGGTCGTCTGGACTGCAGATGTCAAAATAAGAAATACTTCTGCATTCACAAAGCTATTTCCCTTTGGTATTTGCTGAAAAATATGTTCTATCCACCAAAGTCACCAAATGATGTAGAAAATATGATGAAGTATTCCCTTTCAAAAAAAACTATTCTTTTCCCACTTCCAGATGAATTTGTTAAGGTAACAAAAAAAGATATACAAAGATCTTTTAAACCAATTGAGACTGAATGCCATATTTGTAAGACAAAACTAAGCCGCCAAGTTAGGATAATCCGGAATGCAAGAGTATTGACTCTATGACTCTAACAGGATTTCTAGATTCTATCAAAACTTTTTTTGCCAAATGTGAACAATGTGACACTATAGATATGAAGAATATAAGGATGGGGTCCACAATTTCGACGATATTTTTTAATAGGGCTAGACTTGCAATCTTCTGCATGAATGCTTGAAAAATCATATGGCGGTTGGAAAAGTATGTGCGATTGCGGAGAGATGGTAATTTAATACCAAATTCGTATTTACATTTTGAAAGCCTTAGCAATCGCACATAAAAATTCAACTGTGTCGAATGTGGCTATTACCCACATATTCTTAAAGCTGACGTTAATCGCAAAGTTGCTTTTAACCCGATGAAAAAAATGAGGAAGATGCAGATGAAAATTATTCACATGCAGATAAAGAAGACTGCGAATAGTTTTGGGATGATGTAACAATGGAGATGGTGAGCAGGGGATGTCAAGGACGAAAGGTAAAGAAAATTACGGTTTCTCCTAAAATATCCAATTGGGCTCCATATATTGGTGAGAAAAGTAGAATTGGAGACATTATTTATAATTTCGAGCATCAGAAAGTTCATGCCGAAAATGACGTCATTGAAATAGAGTGTAGGGAAATGTCGGAAGATCGTCTTTTAGAAACTTTGTTTGAAAGCACGTCCAAAGTGGTCAGGTTACTTGCTAAAAACTAGGAGTTGCTGCAAAAGGATCAAAATTAGATATAATAAATGGTATTAAAACAGGTTTGGGTAAGAATAATATAAAATTCAATAAAATTTTTTGGAAAAAGGTTTGGGTTTTCTGGTGGATGGTTGGCAGTCAGATGTCGGCATGGATTTATCTATGCCATTAAATTTCTGCTTCGTTCTGAGAGCCCCCAAGACTATTTAGATATTTTATGTGGACCCCCGCAAAGGCCAAACATATTTATAAATGATATGGCCCACATAGTGTCAGCAATTTGCTAACAGAAATTTCATTGGATTTTTCTTAACGATGGCCGAGCCACCGGGTCAACAAATGAGAATGTGCAAATGGCAAATGACGGAACATTAATTATTGTTTATTTAATTTATCCTTTCCTTGGATAAATTCAGATAGTAACACAAACAGAAATTTAGAACCTAATTCTTACCCAGTAAACGGTAGTGCGCACCATTTAGCACTTTCCAACCAATGCCAAGAAAAAACACCTCTAATGAAGTTGAAGCTATTGGCTGTATAGCTTGTGTTGAGGAACTTTTGGGTCAATCGATAGTTAGATTGCAGAGCAAATCCACGGCTCGTTTAATTTAAACAGGTACTTTTTTAAATAAAATGTCACCATCCAACCACATTTTCATGTTTCGCTCGATTATTGATTTTAGTGAATGAATCTAGAAATCTGCCGTTTCCGTTTCAGAAATGGAAAAAGGACCAAACTTAACGTCAGGTATGACCTCTTCGAACGCGCAATATTTGCCATCTAAATACAAGTGAAAAACGAAAGGAATATTCTGATTTGACAAGAGATAAATGCGGTGACAGACAAGATTCCAACGACCAATTCTTGGAATCAATGCGATCCAATTATTCCAACAAGGGACCCAATGAGGCACAACATATTGTTTTGACCGTTGAAGAGCCTGCTCTAATCTCTGACTACGAAGAATTTGTCAATGGATTCTTGCATGAGGGCAGCCCAAAGAATTGGACTTCCTTGCCAAGTGGTGTCAATAGACAATAGGACAGCAGTGGGGCTTCCTCGAAATTACCTTCTCTTAACCAAAGTTACACTGCAATTTCAACAAATGAAGAATTTTTTCACAGATAGCAAAAAACAGAAAACAGCATTCTTGAGCCTGGTTCCCAAGTCGGCGACTATCCGGCTTCTTACGTTTCTGCATTCATTGTGTTCACACTTGTCATGAGAGTCACCGACTTACATGCTTCGTGGCGCGCCAACAAAAGCTTAAAAAAGTGCGGCAATCCAGAAATCATTCAAAGCTCCAAGATGGCAGCTGCAAAAATTCGAATGATACTACATGGCAGACTTCTGATGCTGATTGCCATCATCCATTTGCGGATAGCCCTCAGCAAAGAGAAGAAAAAAACGAAAAGAAAACGGAAATTTTGGGTACGACCTCATTTGAAGGAGAGAAAGAACCACGGGCAAATCCATACACTGTTCAGCGAACTTAAAATGTTTGACAGGGAATATTTTTTCAGGTATTAGGCCAAGTTTATGCATGATATTTTTATGACTTTTTAGTTCATTTTGCAACAAAGTTTTGAATTTCGGAACTTAAATTCCCTGTATACCTAATAATATCCTATTGATGAAAGGCACAGGAAATTTAAACGAAAGATATGAAATGTGCTGACGTGGCGGAAGGCACGGGGATTAGGTGTGGGTAGCTCTATTATAGACCCAACATAGATTTGTTGGATAAACCGAACAAAAACCATTAAATTGCTTGAATTATTTCAGCCATTCTACCATATTAATAATTGTAAAAAACATTGTTCAAATGCACAGTTTCACGAATAATAGATTCAATTCAAACCCTGTAAATTATTCTACTGCTCTCTGTATTGAAACACCTAGCTTTCACTTCCAGGGCATATAACTTTAAGCTTAACTTTCCATTTCAGACTTATCCGAATGAGTCCTGAAAGATATGAGCATTTACTTCAACTTGTAACTCCATATATACAAAAAGAAGATACCAGGATGAGAGAGACAATATATCCATCTGAGAGGCTTGTCTAAACATTGAGACATTTAGCTAAACATTGAGACATTTAGCTACTGGTGAAACCCAACAGTCACTTTCATTTAGTTTTTGTTTGGGTAGGAGCACAGTTTGCAAAATAGTCCACGACACATGCATTGGGCTGTGGAAAGCTCTAAGAGGTGACTACTTAAAAGCCCCAAAAGGCACACAGGATTGGAAAAACATTGTCAATGAAATAAATGAAGAGTGGAATTTCCCAAATTGCTTGGGAGCTTTGGATGGAAAACATGTTATGATTGAGTGTCCTGCTAATGGAGACTCTGAATTTTTCAATTATAAGGGGTTCCATAGCATTGTTATCCTTGCTCTTTGTGATGGAAAGTACTGTTTCACAATGGTTGATGTTGGGAACTTTGGCGGAGAAAATGATGCAACTGTTTTCAATAACTCAGTTATTGGCCACGGATTTGCAGCAAATGCATTTAATATTCCAAAATCTTCTTTAGTTCATGGGCATCAATTGCCATATGTCATTGTAGCAGATGAAATATTTGCTTTAAAACCATACTTGCTAAAGCCATATCCTGGAAATAGTTTGAATAGTTCAAGAAGAATTTTTAATCATAGACTCAGTCGTTGTCGAAGGATAATAGAGAATGCTTTTGGCATCTTATCTGCAAGGTGGAGAATTTTTAGAGGTCCTATAAAATCTAAGCCAAAATATGTTGATAGCATCATAAAAGCATGCTTGTGCCTGCATAATTATTTGGGGATGCACCAACAATGCTCAGTATGTGCCCCATGGTTTTGTAGATTCTCAAGATTAGTCTGGGAAGTTTTTGCCAGGAGATTGGAGAAGTATTACACATAATGATGCAGGAATGCTACAGCTTCAAGGAAGCATAAACAAATATGGCAAAAATGCACAAGAAGTAAGGACAAGGTTTGAAAATTTTTTCAACAGCAAAGAAGGCTCTGTACAGTGGCAGACAAAATATGTTCAAAATTGTGGGGAAAAATTTGCTGAGGCTGTTTACAACAAAAAAGACCATTCACTTTAAACACAACTTCATCAAAAATGGGTGTTTCAAAGAATTTTTTCAAAACATTTATCATAAGGAAAACACTCATTTTAAGTCTTAAATGCAGCAGTAACCTAAAAAATAAAATATAAAATGGGAAAAACAAGCCTGTTGTTTTAAAACGTTTTTTAAACGTTTTTTGTAGTTGTTAACAATCATCCCTCTAAAAAGGAAAGAAAGTCACGTGATTGTTCAACAGGGTATGCTGCTGTAGTCCTGGCAGATGCTGGTCTGGTTAAACCTGCATGTGAGGTGGGAAATTCCATGGATTGTTGAAGTCCTCCAAACTCCAGGTCAAAAAATATATTTTCAATTTGATGCCGAACATACGCTTTGGATCTGCTATCTAAGTTGCTCAACCTTTCTGCAAGACTTAAGCAGTAATGTGTATCTGCATTCATTGTGGGTTCTTTCTCTTTTGTAGCAGTGGATTCATTCAGGGATTTCTGAAAACTGTGCATGACTTTGCATTGTTCCAGATAAGGGTCAGGTGCCTTGTTTGACCAGGGTCTTTTTAATACCTTTTTGATAATTTGTTGCTTGTTTCCTTTCCTGTTTGATGTGACTTTCTGGTTTCTAGGAAATGAACTATATATTAATTTATTATCAAAATCTTCCTAATAATAAAAAAGTCATAAGCATGGGTACATTAAGAAATTACCAAGATTCTCCAATCTCTTTATCGAAATTTGCAATTAATTAGCAGAAATAAGAAACTTTCAAGATTAATCAACAAGAAAATACAAATAAAATTGGTATCATCAGGGATGCTGGGGCAACAGGGCAAGAAGGGGGAGCTGAGAATGAAAGGGGAATCTGTGACCTAAGATGAGGCAAATCAGCTGACTAAAATGGAGGCATGCCCTTAAGCTTTTTTGCAGCCAAGCCCTAAAACTGGCTTATAATACTCCCCGAGTATCACTAATAAAACATGCCAATAGGCCCAATATTTACCTGCTGTCTGGTGGCTCTTCAATATTTTCTAACGATAAATGAGATGATCTTGTGGACTCTGCATCCTCTTCAACATCCTCATCAGTGTCACCAGTCATTGTTGCTTCTTCTGAAAAGCTTTGAGAAGTTTGGGCTGATGGTGCTGGTGATGTAGCTGCCTCAAACGTAGCTCCGTTTCCTTCTCCCAAGTCACCAAGATTTATAGAGGAAGATCTTGACTTTATGAAATTTATCAGCCAACGTAGATTTTCGATTTTTTGGACAAAGTCAGGGGTTGTGAGTTCGAGCCTTGCTCTGGTCGGTTATTTTCCCGCACTATCTATTAGATACAGCATCTAATAATTCAGAGATGAAGTCAAAGCAAACAACAACGTCGAAATCACAAATCAAACTCTAAATTTTATTTGGCAGGGAAGTCGGCGACTTCAGGAACAGCTTATGAAAACACGTTCACACTTGTCGTAAAACGGATAAGGAGCAAGACAGTCGCAGACTTCCCCGATTCTTACACAAATTAAGTGGGAACCAGGCTTTAAGCCCAATTTCCAGTGAGAAAAAATCTTGCAAAATTTCGCTGCAAAATATTTCCTGCGAAAAATTTATCGAGAAAATTTTCGCAAGTCAACCTCCAGTTCTCTGCAAAATCTCTTTTTTTGAAATACATCATTTGAATTGTTTTGCGAGGAGCTTTTGATTTTGCTTGCGTTGCATTGAGGACGAATACCTAGGCCAGTGAAAAATAGAAAAAGATTTTGGGTTTCGAAGAATATTTGCAGAAAAAAAGGATCTTTTTAGGATCATTTTCCAGTGAAAAAAGGATCTAAAAACAATCTTTTTAGGGAAACACGACTGCACGATCATTTACAAAAAAATTAAACACATTATTCATCATATTCAATATCAAAAAGTAATTGTTGTATTCTGAGGTTTGCCATTTGGTTTTTCTTTTCTGGCAATCTTTTCAGTGTAACCACAAGACTATGGCAAACAGATCGTCAGGATCATCATCATTTGGCTTTGCCTTCTTCTGGATGCTTTCAATGAGAAAACTCTCCACTGTGTCCATATCCGGTGTTCTTTATTTCGTTTTCCTGAGCTAGCCTTTCCTTGTGCAGCAGTACTAGCTTTTATGCTAATTGTTTCGAAGCTAGGTTCCTTAGGCCGAAGTTCATCTGCTTCGTAGCTGCTATTTGATATGAATGAAGAAGCAGGGGATGATTTGCGTACCAAATCTTATGGCAAGGTGATAGAGGAGATGATGATGGGAGTGGAACTTATTGTATGTTGATTTGTTATGTGATTGTATAACATCACGAAGGAACGTTAGTTGATCAATAATGGCATATTGGTTGTTCAAACAAAGCAGAGCCAGATTTTGAGAATTCTCTTTCTCTGTCCAAACACTTTTTGTAGGAATCACAGAGATTTTTCTATTTTGCTTCTATTGATTTGACTAAAAGAGATACAGAGGATAACTTACTCAAGATGATTACAAGAAATATGATAAATTGTTACTACACCCATATCTAAGAATAGGGGGGTTAGTAGACTATTCGCAAAAATGTTAAAAATA